>PVQB02001022.1:0-77487 GCA_002980475.2 Fusarium beomiforme | reverse complement strand
TCGAAGAAAGAGATGATCAAGAATGAATAATCCAAACTAGAACTCTATAAAAGCCTAAAATACAACCGAGGGCCCATAGCATTACTTGTGAATAATTAAATTGAAATAAAAGAGCTTTAATAAATAGATAAGTTTTATTATTGTAATTTAAAATTAAATATACTTTAAGACTATAAATCTTAATATAGTAGTAAATTTAATAAAATTAAAAGATAAAGCTATTAGTATAAATTTAACTTACTATTATACAGGCTATATAGCCCTTATTAGGGGGGGTGCCGGGCCTAGGTTCCCTCCTCCAACTGAGCTCAAATGGCGGCAGCGCTTAACCGCGCCTAAACAAGCGCCAAACTTTTCCATCCACCATGAGATCACAAACACAGCTCTACCGAGCTTCAGCATCCCCATGTCACGCCAATAACCGACGGCATAACGACATCTTTCAATCTCCACTCCATCTTCTAATTGACTTTTTCTCTTAAACCTCAATTAGCTGCAGCATCACTTCGCCATGGCTTCTTCGCTCAAGACTTCCGTCTTGCGCATCCCGTTAACTGGTCTCGTGCGCTCATCGCAAAAAGCTTCATTCTCGACCCTCCGTCCCGCATCATGTCTCTCAGCGTCGCCATTCCGACCCCAATGCTTCTCACCCGTCGCAAAGACTTTCTCCCGCGCCTACTCCGATAAGCCGCAGTCCGCCGAACTCCCGCCTCTCGACTGGAACAGCTTCTTCAAGCTGCGGGTTAAGCGTCGACGATACCAGCTCTTGTTCTCCATCACTAATGGATTATTCGCCGGTGGTGCGGGTGCCGTCTTTCTCTCGACGGGTATGGCGGAACCGATTATCTCGCAGATCCCCCTCGATCCGTTTATGACGCTGGGACTTATGACGCTCGCCTTTTCGGGACTTGGATGGTTGAGCGGTCCTAGTATCGGAAACCAAGTATTCTACCTCTTGAATCGCCAGTGGAAGAAGCAAATGACGCAGAAGGAGGCTCAGTTTTTTGAGCGCATCAAGAAGCATCGAGTTGACCCCACCAACTCGAGCGCCAGCAACCCTGGTAAGTTTTCATCTCGCTAGCTTCAAGTGCCGATCGAGTTTATGTACTAACTACGAAATAGTTCCCGATTTCTACGGCGAGAAGATCTCTAGTGTTGCTGGATATCGCCAATGGCTAAAAGACCAAAAGGCATTCAATAAAAAGAAGACTGCCAACTTTGTGTAAAAAAAAGAAAGAAAAATATCTCACATCTCGAGTCTTCAAATGCAGTTGGCTTGAGAGAAATGTTGTAATGGCGCAGCTGACGAGTAGGAATGGCCTGCTCTGGTGTGCTCGGGTTAACACGGGCATTGTATGTTGTATGTATGTATCATAAAATCTCTCATCCAATACGACTATCCCCATTTCCTCTTTTAGCCGGCGCCCTTTTGTGGCAATCTATATAAAAGGTACACTTGGGTCGACAGTATCTTTCCATGACTTGATTCCACCCAGAATATCTCCGATAAATCTATCTCCGTTGTTTCCTAACCCCAGATCTTTGAGTTTCTGCGCCGCAATCTGCGAATCATTGCCGACGCGACAGACGACGTATATGGGCGTAGAATGAGGCACATCACTTGGCCAGCCCTCGGGAGTGGCTTCACCGCGAGCGCTCATGAAGCGACTGATGGGAATATTGACCGATCCTGAAATATTGCAAAGGTCAAAGTGCTCTTTCTCCCGAACATCAACGAGCAAGAGATCCTTGTTCTCTGACTTGGACAACTCCTCATATTCTTTTGCTGTAACCCGCTCATCGGGGTTGAGTAGTTGAACGGGTTGCTTTACGCCACAGAACTGGACATAGTCCATTGAGTTCTTCAACTCATCTAATGTCAACTTGCTCTCATCGCCGCAGGCCAAACAAGTCTTTCTTCTACCCCTCATTCTCACAGATCGGAAAGGGGTATCCGCCATGCCACTGAAAAGCAACAACATCGGAGTCTTGGCTTCCCCGTGAATCTCAAGATCACCTCTTGAAATCAACTTGATCGCTTCAAGTGCCTGTAAAACGCCCATTGTACCAACGATAGGTCCAATGATTCCACCCTCGCCACATCCTACTACACTATCTGGGGGCGGCGGAGTGGGAAAGACGCAGCGATAACAGGGTCCTTTTCCAGGAGGATTGTTGAGAACAATGAGTTGACCGGAAGTTTGGAAGGCAGATGCTGATACAAGAGGCTTTGAGAGGAGAACGCAGATATCAGAGATAAGATAGCGAGATGTAGGATGATCGGTACAATCAAGTACTAAATCATAGCCCGATACAATATCCTGAGCGTTCTGGGATGTGAGATGAGTGTTGTGCGCATTATAAGTTATCGTGGGGTTAAGACTAGATCAGTTAGTCAAAGATTCTCGAATGGGCATCGAATCTTACTCTTTGAGATATGTAATTGCACTCTGAACCTTGCTCATGCCCACACGACCCGTTGAATGCGCAACTTGGCGATGTAAATTCGAAACTTCAACTTCATCGCCATCAACAAGGCCGATTGTTCCAATACCTGAACCAGCGAGATATGCAGCGGCAGGACAACCTAGACCTCCAGCACCAACGAGGAGAACCTTGGCTTTCCTCAATCGTAGTTGTCCTATTCCCAATCAATACCATTATATTGAGCTTCAAATGGCAACTGACCTTGGAGTCCAAAGTTGGGAACAATCATCTGTCTACTGTACCTCTCATACTCATGGTTATTCAGTGGCCATTTCCACTCTTGTTGAGATTCACGGGCTTGTGACTCCGCGGCTGCGAGTTGAGAGCGTAGGCCTGCGAGTTCGGCCTCTCGCTTTGCGATTTCTCTTCGAAGATTATCGATTTCCTCCATTGTCATTGGATGAAGCTGAGTGAGATGTAAGAAGAAGATAAAGTTAAAAGTCACGAGAGGATCAGCTTAGAACGGAGATATTGTAGTTGAACCCCACTATCGATAGAGAACATGACCTGTTCAAATATTCTCTTCTAGAAATCCTAAGGACGAGAATTTCAGTAGTGTAATAACTAATTTATACAGAATTCAATTCTCATTCATGTATTTACATAGCCTCCCTGTCTATTTCTCATCATTGCATCGATTCGATCATTGAGCCGACCCAAGCTGCCCCCTCCACGCTGTATCTCGGTGTGCCCCACCACTTCGGTGAGCCACTCTCACCGAAAATGTTCCTCCAGTATCTTCACCTACACCTCACTTTCAATACCAAATCTTCCATCTCCAATACCCCAACCACAATACAAATGGTACACCAATCCACCTCAAACTCTCCCAGTGTCATCTCCTAACAAAGATATCAGGCTCCCCAACCACCAGGTCTCAAGAAACCCTCAGCGCGCACCCTCCGCCACCAGCGCATAACAGGCCAAATCCACCCCCAAGCCCCCCAAAAAGTCTTCCGCGACGACGCCGCCGTAACAGATTCCTTCCTCTCGACCAAGCGCGACAAGCGCCTCATCAAGCACTCATCCTTCGTCTCCCGCATCCAATCCGCACGAATCTCAAAATCCACAAAGCGTCGAAGACCATCGAAGAAACTAGCTGCGAACTTGGAGAGTTTGGCTGATGCGCTGCCGGAGTTGGAGGAGGGCGATGAGGTTGAGCAGGGCAAGATTAGACATAAGAGTTTGAAGAGCAAGAAGGGGGCGCTGAAGAGGAAGGAGAAGGTTGTCAAGGGCGAGATGGAGAGGTTTGGGGTTAGTATGGCTCAGTTGACGGCACAGACGGGAACAGCTGCACCACAAGATGAGAGCATGCAGAAGTCGGAGGAGAAGCAAGCGCCAGCGCCGACTGCGAATCGATGGGCGGCGTTGAGAGGGTTTATTTCCTCGACGATGGAGCAGAATCCTGCTTTTTCTGGAAAGAACTGAGGAACGGTGTGGACGAGCAAAAATACCATGGTTGGAAAAGATCTGGTAGTCCATGTTACAAAAGGCGGCGGACGGTATCGTCACGAGAAATTGTTCAGGCGTATGGAGTTGGAATCATAGACTTCAATCACAAAGACTTCACGATCAAACGATACAACACTTGTGATGTTGGAAACGTACAATTATTCTTCATACGCTATGCTAATGCACGCATGTCTTTTTTCCCATATCCTAACCAACGCCTTCATCGCTAACTCGCTTTACTTTGATATCTGGGAGTATCATTCGAAACCAATAAAATCATAATCCGCGTGCAGGGGCATCTTCTGTTACATGATAACCACATCTTCTTACTGCTCCACGCTACCACCAACGCCAAGATAAAAAAGACAAGCTTGAAAAATACAAGGGGGATAAAAAAAAAAGAAGCAAGACTGATCGACCGTGACGCATCCTTCATAAAGTTCATTTCATGACAGTAGGTGTAAAGTGCGTCATTGTGTTTCTATGACACTTTGAGGTGGTAAAGCTGTGTTGGTCTTGGAAGGCCGCTTACCCCGGACCTTAACGGGACTTGGTGAAGTGACTTGGATCCGAGGCTCTTTGGAGACGCGATCAGATTTGCATGCTTGTGGACCAAGAGGTGAGTCTTTGGGTGGTCGGACGGGGCTCAAGTTTGTGCGCACAAGGTGTCGCATTCCTCTCCAAGGAGGTTGGTCAACAAGTTTAGTTGGAGAAGAACCTTCGGGTTTGGTTGCTGGGCCTTTAGTGACTGCGCCATTGCTGACGAAACCTTTGCCGCGTTGGTTGACTGGGAATTTTACTGGGGATTTCTTGACCTCTTGCGAACAAGGTGGCGATCGAGCAGGTTGTCGTCGGTCACGAGCCTTTGCTGCTTTCGCCGCGTTCTCTCCCATGATTTGTCTCAAGAGTTCTTCGAATTCTTCGCAAGAGCCGTAGCAATCCGTTCTCTATTCGATCCGCGGCGGTGTCTTGTTCGAAAACGGGCTGGCGCTCCTCCTATCTTGATTATTAGAAACGTCAGGCAAAATGGAACGGTCGATACTCACGATCGCCTTCGCTCGCCCTCCTTGCGGAGGTTTTCGATAATTCGCAGCATCTCTTTTCGACCACCATAGCTGTCCACCATCTTACCACCCATGCTCATCGACACCTTCTCGCGGGCATTAGCGCAGAGAAGGCGCTTGACCAGAAGGTGGCGCATCAATAAGCAGACAAAGACGCCACAGTCGCTGCCATTCTCCTGTTGGGGGCAGTCCTCGAGGTTGATGAATCGCAGGGGTCGTCCAAGGATTGTCGCAAGCTTGCGTGTAGCAAGGTTGGCTTCGGAGTAGTTGGCACCACCGAGGGAGTCATAGTGAAAGGCAACACCATCGAGTGTCGAGACAAGGAGCAATGACCAATGGCTACCACCCTCCGCAACGCTCACATTACGATTGTCGTTGATGGGTAGGAAGATATGGGTGACCTTTGAGAAATCGGGTAGGGCGGATTGAACGGATCGCGTATCAGGCTCCTTCATAAGAAGGAAAGTCATACTAGGACGGAGAAGGACGATGCGAGCTTGAGGATATTTAGGAAGTGTTTCGCGTTCGAGGTACTCTTCCCAGAAAGCAATGTTGTTGTCGGTTAACCAGTCATGCTTGAGAGCCTTGATATCCTCTGCTGTCAAGAGAACATCGTAGTAGCTAAGATAGGGCTTCTCGGGAGCAAGCTAATGAATCAAAGGCGTCAGCGTCAACGCCACGAGGTTAAGTCGCATTCCATGCTAGACTCGATCGAAAGCGCATCTCAACGATGGGCGCATACCGATCGATTGATAGACAGGCATGCATGGAGAATGCGGGGTTGCACATACCGAATCGCCAAAGTGGCGGGCCATCCTCTGACGAAACGGCATCCTGTGTTGCTTTGTATTTGCAGAGGATGAAGTAGATGTGGAAGAGGTAGAGGATCGAGGTGAGGTTTCAGGAGAATACGTCGAGTCTGCGGGTGTGATCTCGTAGTCGGAGTTTGCGGTTAAGGTTGAGTCCGAAGTGTCAGCCGAGCTTGAGCTGCCTGGTCGTGATCGGCGGCTCCGAAAGTTGAGTAGACTGTGTAAGCGGCTACAGAAAGCAAAGATGTCAGAGGACGATTTGTACAAAAATCGAATGCGCAAAATACTATGATGCGATAGAGATTGAGATATTGTAGTTTATGGAGAAGATGAAAGTGTAAGAAGAGGAGGAAGAGAAGTGCTCTGAAGTAGATGAACG
Organism: Fusarium beomiforme; assembly: GCA_002980475.2. Taxonomy (NCBI): domain Eukaryota; kingdom Fungi; phylum Ascomycota; class Sordariomycetes; order Hypocreales; family Nectriaceae; genus Fusarium; species Fusarium beomiforme. Next base: position 71,296 of record PVQB02001022.1, on the reverse strand, counting down.
GATGCAGAAGGCAGTGTAAGTGATCAACGAGACAATAGAAGACGCAAGCGGGGCCAACGATAGAAAGATGAATAAAAGGATTCCGTACACAATAAAAACAGTTCTCAAACTAGTAGCAGGCGGTATAATACCTCGGCTTTCAGTAATTTCATCCCTTGTGCAACACTGGCAAAATGGTTGAGAAGCTGGGGAAAGGGAAAAAAAAAAGAGAAAGAAAAAAAACTGGAGCGAAAAAGGGCAGTGTCTGCAGCTGCCGCGTTGGACAGGAGGCTCAGCCCAGTTGGCGAGCCTAAAGACGCAGTGGAGGCGGGGCAGACGACGGCACTGGCAGTCTAGCGTCAATGCCCTGGGAGGCCCCCTGCTTGTAAGAGAGTTGCTGATGCAGTGGTCATATGACGACAAAGAGGTTGGGAAGCTCTATTGTTCATAGCTGAAACAGAAAAGACACCGGTCTCTGAATAAACGGAATAGGGAGAAAAAAAGAGGTCAAAGCAAAACGAAACAGAACAGAACAGAACAGATAAACGAAACAATCGTCTTACTCACCCTGGTGTAGAAACATGCCCCGCATCGTCTGAACCCATCGTGTCGTGCCACTCGAGTTTCAAGCTGTAACAAACAAAGAGAAGTTCTGCAATGCAAGGGTCCGTTCACCGTTTTATAATGGATATCAGCGGGAATTGGTTAAAATGTTAAAAAAAGCAATTAATACGAAAAATGCTCAGCATGTATCGTAGTGGCTTCATCAGCAGGTCTTGACTCTTATATCATGCATACCATCTAGATCTCGGACTTGGGAATGACCCCATCCGCGCCACAAACTCACTACGTCACCCACAGCCCAAGATAAACCACCATCGTCATCGTTCCCATGTTGGATATCGCGCCGAAACGCCTCCCGGACTGTTCACTCCTCTGGGGATCAGGAGACTTTAGACTTTAAAGTAGGAAGTAAAAATAAATTGATCAAAAGGCTTCTTAAACTAAGTCGAACTTTACTTGAGTGTTTTTATCACTCAAGTTTCTGACCTTCCCCAGTCACTGCAGTGTCTACATCACCAGTCACGGATGCAGGAATATATTGGCTAGATACGCAGGCAGCTAATCTTGAAGATCGCGATGCCTATTATCATTACATGGAGGATCCACGGTCCGCGTATAAACTATCTCATGGTTATATCATATAGTCTCATCGTGATTGATAGTCTCCTTTCAACCACTACTCACCAAGCATGTATTCGTCTACCTCATCCCAAAGCCAGCCTAAAGCCAGTCTGCGATGCTTTCTGTATCGAGTCTGGCCTCATCGAATAAGCGAACCTTCGAAGCATGGCTTTCTCCCATTCATCCGTCCATTCAGCATGCCTAGAATACCACCATCCTCAAACCTTGGTCTCGCTTCCCACCTGTCTTAACATCATCTAGATCATCTTAAGATCGCTTCAAAGTTTGCCTAAAACTATATCTCTGAACAACCAATATCATCATAGCAGAGCATCACTTCTCAATAAGGTTCACTTTTCATTTACCAAGGGTCTTCCTATTAACGATAACATTGGCCAGCGCCAAGTGCTTGCCGCCTTGCCCAACATGAAACTGGCCCATCAATCAACCTTTTAATCCCTGCCGCCATTGAACCCTGATTTTCTTCCCATTCCACCCGCCATCACATACCCACAATTTGACTCAATTTGCCCATTACCTAGGTCCAGAAACTCTTGTTGTCTATCATTAGAAAATATGCTCAGTAAATAACCTCAATTTTCGTAGTCTGCAAAGTTTCTCTTCATCAATCGTCCATGAAGTGCCCGTAAGCTTGTGGTCGCTTGCTCAAACAGGTGATGGCGCCTCGCTGCCGTCTCATCCAGTCGCTGCATCGCGGCCTCTCGTATCTTCCCGTGCTCTTCAAGGGCTGCGTTCGCTGCCCGCGTCCTCCGGACGAACCTATCACTGTCTTTTTTCCATGTTTCATTGAGCGCTTGCCTCTCTTGCATGTATCGGCGCTCAATTTTCTCCACGCACATGATGCCGTTTTTCCGGTAGGCATCAGCTCCTTGGTAGATAGCCGCTTCCTTGGATTTAAGATGTCCCAGCAACGTCTAGGCAGCATGTTAGCATTGGACTCGACGCCGAACAAGGATCTTACCTCTACTAGCCCATGGAGCTTCTCTGCTATCTCTGCATTTGGTCCGTCGGGGCGTGTCTGCCTGGGAGACTCTCTGTTTCCGCGGACTCTGTCATGTTCCGACCTCTGCTCCATCTCGGTAGTCATCTTGTCTCGTGCCAGCAAGGAGGCCAATATTTGAGCATGGAGATCTTGGTCGCTTGAACTGAGCTCGGGCCGCAAGCCGGCTTCCCTGGTTTTCTCTTGTTTCTTCGGTTTTGACCCAAGTACCAGTCTAGTCTTTTCCAGATTTGACGACTCCGCCGCCGCCAGATTTGAGAGATACTCTCGTTGTAAGATATTGCCATCAGTAAATGGGGATTCCTATTCCGCAGTTCTTCGGAGGCGTTGGGATCTTCTAGGCTCCATCTGCTTTAGGCGCTTGGGCACATTCGTAGGTTTAACATCTTCCATTTCACCCAAACCGGTTCCACCAACGAGCTGAGCTGGGCTTGTTTCAAGGGGCAAAGGGCTACCTGCTTGGCTGACGCTGAAACTCCGGGATAATCTACTCATCTTTTGAGGAGGTTGAGAAACATCAACGATAGGGTCAGCTGTTGTAGCAGGTCTCTTCAAGATCCTGGCTTGTGAAGTATTTTGCTGGACGAGAATGTTAGTATCGCGAGCCGACAAAACCTCCCTTGGGCCTTTTCCAGTTACCCGATTCCTCTGTGTGCTTGGGAGAGGTTCTTCAAAAAGCTTCCTGGGGTCATGCTTAACGGGTACGGCTCTCTTCTGAGCGGCAATTTGTTCTTTCGGTCGCCGGGAAGGACGAGGGGGCTCTGGATTCTGTGAAAGGGCCTGTGGGTGTACGAGAGGCTGCACTTCCTCACGATGAGCCTGATCCAATGATTGTATGCTAGCAGCATTCGGGTCAACAAGCAGCTCTCCCACCGTTGGTTTAGTCATGATCGCTGGTTGTCGCTTTTCGGTTGGACGAAAGTCTTCAATTGGGTTGAACTCATCATCCTCTGATAACAAAGAGCTTTCAGGGTCGCTAGAGAGCACAATAGGATCCTGAGTCGATCCCTGAGTCTCATGCTTTGTCTCTGATACTTCTTGAACTTTGGGGGGTTGCAATGCTGGCGCCTTTTCCTCTTTCACCTTTGCTCGGGTTGTCCTCTTATTTGTCGATGGCGAAGGCTTGGCTGCAGCTTTTGTAGCAGGAGATACATGTTTCTTTTCCTTCTCGAATGTATCGGGTTTATCCTGAGACACAACTTTCTTCAAACCAGACTTGCGTGTAACCGGGGGAGGCTTCTTGGGAGGCTTCTCCTTCTTAGGAGTATTCTGAGTAGGCTTCTTGTGCTTTGGCGCAGCTCTCTGCTTCGAGCCAAGTGTTCCTTTCTCTTCATTTGTAACAGGAGAAACAGAAGCAGCATGGGACTCCCTCAGCTTGCCCACAAGGGTCATACGCGGTTGATGTTCCACGACTTTAAGTGGAGGGGCATCTTTCAACTCAAGCGTCTCTTCGTCGAATTGAAGGGGAGTCTTTGCTCGTTGTTTCCGAAGTTTCTTTCCCTTTTCTCTTTGCTCCATTGTCTGCGACTCATCAGTTGCCGCAGCGAGAGGTTTCTTTTCTGGTGTTTCTTGGACTTGACGAGCGCCGCTCTTCCGTTTTGGACGCTTCGTAGCTGGTCTTTCAGGAGGTGAAGATGCTTGCTTCTCTCCTTCGTCATCTCCTGACGGGTCGAGCTCCTCCTCTAGCAATCTTGTAAGAGTATCATGGCTTTTGGAAGCCTTTCCTGGCTTGGCTTTTGTCTTTGAGGTCTGTGGCGGGTCCCTCTTTTTCGAGCGCTGCGACGTTTCTGGGGTAGCCTGAGGAACTTCCTCACCTTTTCGCGATGTTTCAGCTTCAAGCTCAGCAGTCGACTTGGGAGGCGTGACATCATATAACTCGTCTTCTGGCAAGTGATCCATGGTTTCAAACTGGGGGAATGGCGGCAAGCCAGCCACCGAGAGTGAATCAGGGATGGTGTCTGGGAGTAGTGCCAAAGGATTGTTTTCCACGAAATTCAGCGCGTCCTCATCAGCAAGCTGAGAGGGAGCCAGCGAAACATATGGTGAACTTCGTCGCACAGTAGAGGCTGTCTCAGAGAAATCAACATAGGCCGTATCTTTATTTTCCAGGTCAGACTCTGATAGTGGCTGAGTAGTGGGAAGCTTCCCTTGGCCAGACTTTGGACTAGAAAATTCGTCAAGAAGCGAGGCTTGATCAAAAATGTTTGGCTCGTCTTCCCGTAAAGGCGTGCTTCGACGTGTTGAACCAATTTCAGACCAGGAGAAATCTGGTGGTTGAGCGGATGGGACGGGTTCATCTGGAACCAACTGCCTTAAATCGTCGTCATTGAGATCATAGTCAATATCGTACGTTGACGGTATCTCATCATTTGGAGGCTCAGGATTTCCGTCCTGATTTGGCAATGTCGGTATTGGATCTTGAGGTTGAGCTTCTTCGGGAGACTGGTCGTGACGGCTTGGGGTAGTGTCGAGCTGCCCAATGGTGGCCAATAGTCTCGCTGACTGCCGTTTCGGCTTTGGACGTGGGCCAGATTTCCCACCTCTTCGAGGTGGCATTGGCGCACGCTTTGCAGAACCGTTAGTGGATGCAACTCTGTAGGAGGGTGGCACAACGCTTGTTGTAGGGGATCTGACTTGCAGTTGTCCTAGACTATTGGAGGATGTGGTTTGGGTTGTTAATTGTTACTTTAAATGAGCGCTAGGAGAAGAAACTGAGATAAATATCGTAAACGAAAAGGAGGTGTGACTCTGAGCGCAGAGTAATTTCTAGCATGTCTTGGGATTTGGCAGTGCGGTCATGTTGAGAGGAGACGGCAAGCTGCAGACAGTGGAGGACTCGACGGTGGAAGCATCTCGCAATATGGAAGGAGCGGGCACACCCTTGGGAAGTTGCCTGCTTCTTGGTTTTGAATAAGATAGATGCAATAGCACTTGCCCACGGGGTACAAAAGACTGTGTGCAAAGAAGAAAAAAACTAAGGTTCCTCAAAATTGATGTAATCAATATCGGATTTTTATAAGAGCTTCGCATCTCATTAGTGATGTCCCCAACTCCATTTCATTACATTCATAGCACAACTTGGTGTACACGTAAACTGCCCGCGCTACACTCCGAGCTACAATATCTTATCTAGAGTTTCTTCCTTCTTCCCTGACTCCCTCATTAGCTAGTATCACACAACAGGCGGCGTACGATTGTTTGAGGTCAGATGCTGAACTGGCTGAATCTACCTAATTAGCCTACCCTATAAGATCGGAGGGTTTATTGATCCAACGGAGGAATTTAAAGGGTTCCATCTGCAATCCCGTCGCATCGGGCCATCGCTCGGTAATCTTTCAGTCAATTCGTCAGATAATCTTGGCAAAGACCGATGGTCCGGGATTGAGCAGAGCAAAGCGGACTTTACTTGCGGACTATCGGTCGGCGCAACTATTCCAGGCCTGACACGCGCGGCGCATTATTCAGCAACCAGGGGACGTTCGTCCACTATCTCCGCTCCTCCAGAATCTATGACCCGTTTCATCATGACCCAACACTTTCTATCTTTATCTCCATGGAAACCCATGATCTGAAAGATTATTATCGATATTTATTTATGTGATCGCTTCGCATGTTCTTTTTTGCCACCTGATAGTAACTCAAGTCTAGCGACACCTGTGCAACAGCCTATCTCAGTTGTAAGCTTACGGCTAAGCTTCTCACCTCAGACGTCATGTCGAACCCAATGCAAGCCAGCACCAACGGCGACGCACCTGGTAAATGCCTGCTTTCTGTCGTTCTGCGCAAGTTCAGTGTTCTTGCGCCGCGGCCCGAACCGAAGAAATTCCCGCCGATCTCTTCTATTCCTCGCACATCAGCTGAGCGATTAGCTCAAGCTGCTGAAGATCATGTTATCGATCGCGACCATCCAGCGCCAAAGACATATCTCTATCTCGCATATGGATCAAATCTCGCTGCTGAGACGTTTCTAGGCGTGCGGGGCATTCGACCACTTTCGCAAGTGAACGTCTCAGTTCCGACGTTGGAGCTTAAGTTCAACCTTCCTGGAATTCCTTATCGTGAGCCATGTTTTGCGAACGTCGATTACAGAAAGCTTCCCGAGAAGCCAAAGCTGCCACCCAAGGTGCCAGTCCCACCCTTTGATCCTCCGCAGCCACCACACTCAGAAGAAGTCAAGTGGGATGAGGGTCTCATAGGTGTGGTTTACGAGGTTACAGAGGAGGATTACCGCACCATCATCCGCACTGAAGGTGGTGGAGCGGGCTACAAGGAGATTGTTGTGCCTTGCATCCCTTTGCCCCCGAAGATATCGATTCCCGAGAAGCCATTCCCTGTCATTCCTCGACCTTTTATGTCAAGAACGCTTTTTGCACCTCAGATTCCTGACAAAGACTTGCCTGATGACCCTCGCAAGCGCAAGTGGTGGTATCGCTTCTTGATCGGCCCTCAGCGTGAGCCTGACTACGCACAAGCCAGTGCTCGATATCTGAAACTCATCAAAGACGGCGCGCAAGAACACGAACTCCCCGATGGATATCAGCGTTATCTGCACTCGCTACAACCTTATACAACCACATCTTTGAGACAGAGAATAGGCGCCTTTCTGTTTCTGTTCTTCGCTGTCTTTTTCTTTGGAACGGTTATTCTTCTGTCCAAGTTCCTTGCGGACAAGCGTGGAAAAGTACCTAAGTGGTTGGCTGTTACCATGACAGTCATGTTCAGTGCGGCTTGGATGATATACGATAATATGTTCAAACCTATTTTCGGAAATGGTGAAAGGACTGAGGAAAAGGATGAGAGGAAAACGCACAGGCGGAAGCGTTCTTTGTCGGCCATGCTTAATCACTTCCCATCGGCGGATGAGGAGAAAGTGGTGTTGTTGACCGAGTATAATTGAGACTGACAGGGTGAAATAGTTGTATCATGTTGTTGAATGCTCTTAAGCGCCGAGGAGATGGGTCGTATGTGATCTTTTGACACCTTGGAAGCACTTTTCTCAATGTGTAGTTTCGCAGCAATTCAAATTAAAAAGTTAGTATAGCTTCGCGTCGAATACTATCAAATATCCAAATGCAGGCATTCGTATTTCTGTTAAATATCTGGCACTTCCTCACGGATAAAAGGATTGGGAGTGAGTTGACTTCGTTGGGGTAAACTTGGCTACGTCAACATGCAGTTGAGCTCTAGCGCCCTTGAACACCTTACAATGCAACGATACATCCTCGGCCGGGATTGATACCGTGATATGAGGCGACTCTTTGTAGCGATAACCTCTAAATCTACATCATTTGATCTCAGCTCATGACTTCTTTTGTTCTTTGACATGTGCTCGTCACGCGACAAGGGGATCGGCCCGCGGATTACGGAACGGGGCTCGGTGCTGTAACTGTTCCTGGATTATGCATCTTTGCCCCTTGTCTCCCGGAGAATCCTAGACTTTGCAGAGATCCTTGTTTCGAGGTTGTGTTTGCATGTGAAATCCCACTTAAAAAAGTTGAATTGGTTATTTATCTTGATATCTCGCGAATTAAGCTATCGTTGAGAAGTCGAATTGTTCCTCAAACATGGAATATAGTTGCAGCTCATAACTGAGACAATAAACTCTGAGCTTTTTTTACGAGAAAAACATCCCCAATTGACTCCTGCAGCCACAGCCTTTAATTACCTGCTTGCATGTGAAAAACAGCCCCTCGGCCTCATCAAGGTCTTGGGATTTCTCCAGCTCCATTATCACGGATATCAATGGGGTTTTGATGGGACGCTTTGCCCCTTGGAGCAGGCGGTGTCACCTATCTCATTCTGCCATGCGTCATTGTGGCTTGCTCCAGGGTTCAACAACCTGGAAAGCTGGAGCAGGTCCCTCGGACTATGGAGCTTCAGTACCCCTCATAAAGCTCTTTTTTCGCCCTTACACATTCTACTCTCCTCTGTTTTCGTACTCCGTATGTTCCGATCGCTTGTAGTGCGCTCTTCTTTCGTCTTTACTAAATCCCCGAGAGCATTCTCTTGTACGCATATTCACACTTATTCTTCTGCGACTTTCGGCAACATGGCGAGCTTGGGTGGACATTCAAAGAAGCACAAGGTGACGATTGTGGGCTCCGGTAACTGGTATGGCTTCCGCTGCCCCGGCTCTTTCTCTGTGGTATCTTGAAGTATTGACTGACAGCTTCATATAGGGGCTCAACAATCGCCAAGATCGTCGCTGAAAACACCCGCGCAAACAAAGATCTCTTCGAGGAAGATGTCCAGATGTGGGTCTATGAAGAAGACGTGACGATCACCAAGGACTCCAAATTCTATGACGAAGCCACCGGCGATAAGCCCCAGAAGCTCACAGAAGTCATCAACAAGCACCACGAGAACGTAAAGTACCTGCCTGGTATTCCTCTACCTTCCAACATCATCGCCAACCCCGATATCCGCGACGCTGTAAAGGACTCCACCATCCTCGTCTTCAACTTGCCCCACCAGTTCATCGCAAACGTCTGCAAGCAAGTCAACGGACACATTCTTCCCTATGCTCGAGGAATCAGCTGTATCAAGGGTGTCAACGTGACGGATGACGGTATCAGCTTGTTCAGCGAGTGGATTGGTGATGGGCTAGGCATCTACTGCGGTGCTCTCAGTGGTGCTAACTTGGCTCGTGAAATTGCTGAGGAGAAGTGGTCGGAGACGACTATCGCTTACGATCCTCCTGCTCTTGACAACAGCAGAGCTCCTACTCCACGAACCGGTAGCCCCAACCCTACAATTGGCGAGCTTCCCGAGATGCAGCACAAGGACGTTCGAGGCCGAACTTCCAAGACCAAGCTGACCGCCATGCCTGCCGATTATCCTCCTCTGGATCAGGATTGCTTCCGAACGCTCTTCCACCGACCTTACTTCCACGTCCAGATGGTTTCCGATGTTGCTGGTGTATCTCTGAGCGGAGCCTTGAAGAACGTAGTCGCCCTGGCAGCTGGTTTCGTCGACGGTCGTGGTTGGGGTGATAACGCAAAAGCAGCCATCATGCGTGTTGGTCTCATGGAAATGGTCAAGTTTGGCAAGGAATTCTTCGGCGAGACCGTCCACACAGCTACCTTTACCGAATCCTCCGCCGGTGTCGCCGATCTGATCACATCCTGCTCTGGCGGTCGTAACTTCCGCTGTGCCAAGAAAGCCGTCGAGAAGGGAATCTCCGTACAGGAAGTTGAGAAGCAGGATCTCAACGGACAGAAGATTCAGGGTACAACCACCGCAGAGGAGGTAAACAGCTTCCTCAAGGCTCGCGGGTTGGAGTCGGAGTATCCGCTGTTCACGGCGGTGAATGCCATTCTTAACGGCAAGGCCAAGGTGGATGATATTCCCCACCTTGTGCAGGATTCTTGATTTTATTTTGCAAGATGAAATATTTAGCGAGAATTGTATCGTTGAGACTTAGGTACTGTGGCGTTCGTATGACTTATGGGAGGTGGTTCTACATGGTTTACTCGGATCAGGAGGGAATGGGCAGTGATTTAGAGCCATGACTGATTAGGCTGTGCTTTGCTGAGGGGAGGAATGGGTCATATACATGAAAATGAACATAGAAATGATATCTCTTAACGAATACAGCAGAGCGTCAGAACATTAATTGTTTCATCGGTTCATGCGAAGGCTTGGTTGCGTTCGAGACACTACACATTCCTAGACGCCATCTGGATTAGGTATCTTATATGAGACCTGCAGTGTTGTTGAAGAACTTGTCGTAAACGTTTCTAGTTGCGGCGTGGCAGGGGTCTCTTTTTCGCCGTACTGAGCAAAAGCTCGTGTAAGTGAAGGTTGATAAGATCCAATCGCAGCCTCTGCTGAGAATTCACTTGACTTAAAACTATTTTAACTCACTGTGTCGCCCTTTTCAGAGATTGATTCTAAAAGGCTTTACCTTACCTGTAGGAGACAATTTAACTCTCCCAAGTAATGAGGTTTGACGCGACTTACGCGGTGGAAGCCGCAACGGGCCTGAGATGCCCGCCTTCAGATGAGACAGGATAACATGGTTACGGGAAAGACCGAGCAACGAACTCGGCTTGCGATTATCAATGCCTTTACATCACCAGAGAAGCAGAATTTTTTCTCTTTCATCTTTCTCACTCAACTTCTACCATTCATTTCTTTTCAGTATAATTTTATTGACCCTATCCAGCTTCTTCAAGCGTCGCAGTTGTTCTTTTGCTGTTTCTCGTTGCATGAGCAGACTGTTGCTTTAGCAGCATGTTTCATTCCCTTTAATAATTCATTCACCATCAAAACATACTAGAGATCAGAGGTCAAAAAGCTCAGTAAGGGGCCGGCATCATGATGGCGGACGATATTAGGCCTGTCGGCGGCTCAGCTATGCCTCAAACGATGGACCCTACTCAAAATTATGGGTATTATAACCAAGGAGTAGACCAAAGCAGCCAAGAGAAGGATTCAGGCCGAAAGAAACATAAGAATGTTAAATACCGCTTCTTAACACAAACGGAATGGACAATCCTAGCTCGAGGTGTCGGAGGAATTAAAGATACAGAGCACAACAAGCCTATTTATCCCCCAAAAGGCCTTCCTCCAGGTCTCTATCGCGACTGCGTCTATCGTCGCACAGTCTCATCCTACTCGTTTCACTTTATCGGTTTCGTCCGCGCGATTCTTTTCGTTCTGCAGTTGATGATTGGTGCTAGCATCACGGCTCTTAGCTCCGGCGGCGTCGATGACACAGCTATCACGATTCTCGCTGCTTCCAACACGGTTATCGCGGGCCTGTTGGCCTTGTTGCACAATAGCGGCATTCCTGATCGTTATAGGTACGACAAGGTAGAGTTTGAGAAGGTTGAGGATCACATTAGAGAAGTCCTCGCCACGGGTATTGTTCGTGCGGACCAGTCAGTCCAAGAGGCTCTTGCTAAGTGTTACGATTTCTTCAACCACGCCAAACGAACCATCGAGGCCAATATGCCGGCGTCTTATGTCCCAAGCGGGTCGACACCACCATCAAGACGCGGATCTCAACCTCAACATCAGCCTATGCCTATGCCAATGCCAATGCCGATACCAGCGCCGCCGCCAGCACCAACGACAGTGGCATCGACACCAACACGCACAAGAACAGCACCGGAACCTATCACGCCGCCTAGGAAAAAGTCACCAAGTGCTGAACACCAAGAAGAAAAGGGTTCAGCCACCAAGCCTAGCGAATGATGCAAGCCCAGGGTTCGGCAAAGAATCTGGAACGGGATGGATGCGGTCATTTCCTAGCTTGCCGCTTATCAGATAAATTACCTACCGAAATCGACTTATTTTGCGACTAGGGCTGTGGTTGTACCTGCATTAGTCTGATTATTGGCAAGAGATTAAATTACCACCTAACCTAGTTCTTATTCCGTCATAGTTCTCATCCACCAGGATTCAACATACAGCATCCTTTATGCATTGATTGGGACTTTGGATAGACGCCGTCAGAATAGGAGTTATGAGATCTTCACTTCTGACACTGGCTCCAATTGTTTCTCATTGCCTTATTTAGACATATTCGTGACCTGAGACCTCCACTGATCAACCATGAAACGAACCACGGACCCTGTCACAGTTTAATTGCTTCCCTTGGCTTTCCCCTCTTTAACCGTTATTGACGTGGTGCGACCAGGGATCATGGTCTGGGGCGCCTAGTTTCATGATACTTCTAAGGATGGTCTCCCCCACTGCGGCCATTTACCACTTACACTAGACAAGGGCACGGTGACAGTCTGTCACTCTACACCATTCAAGTGTAATTTACTTAAATCTCTCGCTGTGCCTCACGACTCGTGAGGAAGTCTTTCGTTTCTTCTCCTTCACCGTAGTCAGTCTTTACCCGCCTCGCACAGCGTGATCATGTCTTTGTTATAGCCAAGCAACACACTCATTTATCCAGGTTATACCCACCCAAGTCACTCTTTTTACTGGATTGGATCGCCTACACATCATGATTATGATTTCAAGCCCGCGCACCCTTCCCCGTAGGGTTGTTCAACTGCTACTGGTTGTGGTTGTCTGCATTCTCTTCTTTCAGACAAGAAGGGTACGCTGGCCTCGAACAACCGACGATACTGAAATCGCCATCAAAGGACCTGTACCTGAAGAGCAGTATCTCGAGCGATTAAGGCAGAAAATAGGGCTTTCGGACCAAACTTCATGGACTGCATGGAAAGTCCGTGTTTCAGAGCAGGACTCTGAGCATACGTCGGTGACGAACATTGATACAGACTTTCATTCAAATCAACCCAAAATTATCGATACAAAGACTCCCGAGAGGAGAAACCTTGTTGCACGGCGGGAAATCAACCTTCCCATAGTGAGAGGACCGAAACCAGGACAGATCGACGCTTCGGACTTTGTGTTCGCAATCTCGACGAGTTTTGATCGTGTTAGCAGGGATGATTACGCTGTTGCGAGGGATTGGGCACGCTGGATGACTGGCGGGAATCAGCATGGTAACGGAGCGAGTTTTCTCCTTATGCTGGACCAGGGACATTATCAACAGGCCAAGAAGCTGACTGAGGTGTTGGTTTCCTTGGGTATCGATGCCCATGTTACCATCTCGGAAGGTCAAGTCTCTACTGCAAAGAGGTACTTCAATATGATCGAGTCACTCAAGAAGTACAGCGCTATACTTGCTCAGAAAGGACAGATGAAGAAGTGGTATGGTATCCTGGATGAGGAGATATTTCTTCCCAACCTATCGTATCTCCAGGAACGGTTATTCGCGTATAACTCAGTGAAGGAATTATACGTTGGATTACCGAGTGAGAGGGGAGATTGGGCTATCGGCGAAGGATTCATGACGACTTACGGCGGAGGGGCTGTATTTCTTACACGCCCTGCTATATCCAAAGTCACTCGATTGCGATGCTTAGACGGTGTCGAGGATAACCCTACGAGCAAGAAACGATGGGACGGTCTTCTGCAGGACTGTTTGGCGAAACATACCAAGATGAAGATGCACATCCTCCCGAGCTTCTACTCCCCGAAAGATAACGACGATTACTCTGCACATTTGGATAGTTACGAAACGGGTATTCAACCCCTGGCCCTTCACGACTATGAGAAACGTCACCACCTCACTCCAAGCCAAGCCCATCTCGTCACAGACGTCTGCGGCGAAGCATGTTTCCTCCAGCGCTACCGCTTCCGCGACAACTGGGTCCTCATAAACGGGTATACCATAACCGAATACCCCGACGGCATCCACCTCTCCGACATGCCTCTCTCCACCGCCGGAAAAGCTGGCAGTTCCTCCCGCCGATCCGTCATAGGTCCTGTAAAACTCAAGGAACGAGACATAGATCGCAAGATGCTATTCTGGACAGGACGACGCAATGTGTGGAAGCTGATGGACTCTGTTACGACCCCTGAGGGCGACGTGTGGCAGGCGTACGTCAAACGAGGCGTTATTGATGAGCCGGCGCTGAGGAAGAGATGGGGTGAAGAGGCAGGTGATGTTAAGGATAGTGTTATTGTGCTGGTCTGGGAATCGGCGAAATGATTATGAATGGTTTTAAAGATTCTCATGTATGTATGTTATGGTTACGGATCGTCCTTTGGGTGAGCTTCTTTTTTAGCCTTTTATGAAGATTGATATGTTATCTTGTTGGAAAGTTTCACAAAGATAGTCACAATTACGTTCGATTATATTCAGGGATAAACCAATCTCAATTGTCGATCTAGTAGGGGATATGCCAAAGAAAAGAAAATCTTATCCTGTCTAAAACTCAATCTATGTGTCTTCGTGTATTCATACCATCCTGTGTCTCACCAGTAAAAACGCCAAACTCCCGATAAACCAAACTCCGAATCAAACAACTAGGCCAGCCTCTAAGCCTCTGATCCATCCTGGAAGGCATGCACATCATTATCTCGTGAAGGACAGCCATTGTTACCCCTCGATGGCACCACCTCTTTTACCCATCAACTTCAATGGAGATAGAGAACTTGGTGACTTGCGGAGGGAGACCTGGCATTTTCTCAAGCTCGAGAAGAACATCTTGCAACGCTTTGGTGGTGCTGCACCGCTTGCACCGATCCGCAATCTCACCGCCTTCCCTCAAGACAGGAGGAATTGAGTCCATCTCTGGTTTGTGTGTGGGCATGCTCTTCCCCCAGAAGGTGTGCCTACAGCCCGGAGAAGGGTGGACAGACTCAGTGCAGCACTTCATACAAAAGGGCGTCACACCCTCTTCTTCCTTCATCTTGAAGAAGTATTTGATACATGAAGCACCAAAGATAAGACCGCAAGGAAGAATCACGCCCCGATGACTCTCGTTGATTTCGTCATCGATAACATGGTCTTTCTTGTAGACAGTTATTTCAGTGCGGCATGATTTGCACTGAATGTCGAGGTCCTTGAGCTCGACGCCGTTGCTATCAATGTTAGCTACCAGACTCGGCCAGTAGCTGTCTCTCAATTCATCGGTGACATTCGGCACGTCGCTGGGGATGATGAAAGATATTCTTTATAAAAGTTAGGCTCAAAGATGATAGTTAGGATGATGTTGATGAAAGTTGAGACGACGATGATGGTTGTGATGATAAGATGAGATGAGAAGTTGTTGAGATTCTGAGAAGGGAAGGGAATCTGAACCAACTTATGCTCACAAGTGAAGCCCTCTTCCGCAGTGGCTAATCTCAGCTATTATCAGTGTTGCTTGCTTCCTCAAAGATAGAGAAGAGTGTTCATGACCTGTGAAGACAGGACAAGGAGGTGAAGATGGCCATCGCTCGGTTGTCCCAAGGTTGTCCAATGGACACCCGAGAGACTTTTGTATATAGGAAAGGAGATGTTTATAGGAACAAGAAGGGAGAAGTATTGTCCAGTCGGGTCTTTGTTGGACAATCATATATGGGCCTCCGTTCAAAATGTGGTGAGAGCGCCCAGACCCATATGAACGTGTCGAGTGGTGAAAGAAGCTCATTGTCGTCCATGTTGAGCTATGGGCTTAGGCCTAGTCATCATTCTACACTAGGAACGACATTTAAACTTCATGATCAGCCAAGATAGTAGGTGTAACGTCCAAGTTCTTGACTTACAAGGGCACACCTCTATACCATACTCAACCAATGTTGAATCCAGTTCACTTTTCTCACCGAGGGACTAAAGTCGTGACTGGCCAGAACCCAGAGAGTTTTCGGAGCTCGCCATCTTTTGCCCGACTGTCGAGACATGGCACTCAGGATGGGACTGAGAGTTGCGTTGTGACGCAGATGTCGCGTGGCGCTTGATTGATTTTCTCTGAGTCGCCTTGAAATCCATCGAATCTTCCAGTTCTTGGTCCAGACTATCCCAACGGACGAAGACATCCCGCCCGAACTAAAGGGAAACGATCGCCTCGGTTTTAGTTTGGAGTATGCCGAGGACAAGGTTTTCTCTCAACCTGTTACAGGGGCCATCCATGAGATGGAGATAACAAAGTCGCTCCAGCATCACATGCAAGTGATTAAAGCCCGTGCTACGAGAATACAAGAAATTGGAACTGTCTGGAGTCATATGTACTTCTTTTCCGGAGCTAAGCTTCGTTTGTACAACTTCAAATCTGAGATTCCCCGACAATAGGGCGAGGGTCAAGACGAGGAACAAGCCCAGAAACGAGAGGAGCCCGGGAGCCCGGGGGAGGGACACGGTCAAGATGGTGGCGGTGGTGCTGGAGGTGGCCAGGGGGGATAAGAGCCTGACGAACGAATCGAGCCTCACGAAGAGGAAGAAGAGAACGATGAGAGTCACGGAGACCAAGATACTCATGTTGAACAGAGTCGGTGATGTTATCAGATTTTGGTAGATGGTGGTGTTCTAGACTGGAATGTCTGATCGAGTCACAAGGTAAAGGTAGCTAGTAATGAAACTCTACATCAATCGCAGACTCACATTGGTACTCATAGAAAAGCACCAAGTTCATCTCGTTGACTGCAACGAAGGAAGGGTTCACTAGAGTTTTGACAGACTGCCGCTCAAGTATCTGTTTGCTAAGAACGAAACTAACCCCCGGGGATATAGCATAAATCAGCGGTGGTTCCCAATAATCCAAGATTTTCACTCGCCTGCTACTTGTTTAACGCGCGGGAGAGTTGGTGGCTTGTTGTTTTGCTGGGCTGATGAGCCATAGGGGCTTGTTACTCTGCCCCTTAACGACTACATTTTATGAGAAAGGAGGAAACACAGAAACTGAACAACAGAAACTATAGATAAATAAGAGTCCCTGATCAGTTTAAATTATGAAGAGAACGATTTACATACGCTGTGATCCTACAGGTACTGTACATTCTTGGTAAGTATCTCTGTGCTAACCTAAAAGCACATTATGCATTCCCGAATATCCCCAGTACCCTCAACGATATACCTGTTATTCATCTGGTAATCGACCAACATCTAACCATATGCCAATCTATCACTCAAACCTCCAGGTTGCCCAACTTTCTTGATTTCCCACCCCCTGGCACCAACGACATCTAGTACATCTGATTCACAAAAGTCAAGCTTGCCAGAAACAAAACCATACCAGATGCGAGGTATGGAAGATAGTGGCCCTCGGGATTCATAAGAATCTCATCGTTTTCTGCAGATCGGGCAGCCTCACTCGCACGTGCAGTACGCGCAACATGCGCAGCCAGGACAACTCCAGCCTCATCGCACCGATTTCTGTAAAGTTCCTCCAGGTAGTTGCTGAACGATCCTTCGCTCCAGAACGCAATGTACAACTTGGTCGCCACATGCTCGGCTAGTTCATACGGGGTTTTTCCAGAAGTCTCGAGCATCACGTCCACATAGTCTAGCTCTCGTTGTTGATCCCGAACGTCTTCTCGGTCCCGGGGGCCCATCTTGCAGAGACTGAGCTCAAACGTGTATGGGCACGATCCATCCGCTGGAACTGGATCCCCGTTGTTCTTTGCAAAGCTGTTCGCAGCCATTGTGTAGAGTTCGAGAAGATCTTGCGACAGTGGCAGTGTTCCGACGATGTCTTCCTTGCGGCCTCCGACGTACCTGAGCCGTCTGTTACTATCCATTACAGTGACTGCCAGGACATGTCCATCCCTGATCATCAGATCAGTGCGGTGCAAGTAGAGAGCGATTCGAATCAGTCCCGCGAGCAAAGGTGCCACGCGGCACTGACGGCAATAGGCCCTAGAAACTTCAGCCTTCAAGTGGATGAGAAGGTTCTCATCTTGCTCCTTTCTGGGTCTGAAAAGCGCTCCCTCGCCGTGAATGCACCCACAGCCTGGATGTGTAAGAGACAAGTGACAAATAGGGCATGCGTGATGGATACGGTTTGCTATGTTATGAGTGATGAGCTCGGACAAGCAAGAGACGCAGAACATGTGGCCACAAGGGAGGATGGTAGGAGCGCTCCGAAGATCAGCGTCCGTAGGGGGGTCGGGAAACTCGTTTTCTGGATCCGCGGCCATTTTGTCCTTGCAGAGAAGACATCCCAGATCGAGACGATGGATCGCTGTGGGATCTTTCTTGATGATATCCACGAGGGTGGGAAAGTAAGTGTTCGTCACAGGACCTCCAGGAGCAGACATCTTGAGGTGGAGGGTCGTGGTTTGCTAGAAGATGGGGTGTTGGTTGCGGTCTTGTTGATAGACGATGGTGGGAGTAGGGAGTTTGTGCTAGAGGTTTTCCTGGAGGTTAGTTAATACATATACTTATTTCGAGAGGTGAATACCCTCTTCTTACCTGAAAATGGCCAGTGTTTAAACAAAAGAATAGGCCTGGATCATGAGCAGCCATCCGCTGTTGATTCGAGACTGCCAAATAACTGTGTACGGTTCTGGACAATATAATTCGGCCTTGGAAAAAGGAACAGGATTACTAGCTGAGTTTCTCGTAGCCCTTGTAGTCATATAGCTTCTTGCACTGGCAAAACTCTCCGGCAGTGTCAGCATGCAGAACATTGACCAAATCCTTCTGTGACGCTCAAACAAAACAGTCTTTTAGGGAAAGAAACACATGCTCGATGCACCGATTAATCAAATTCGGCAATGGAATTTTGGGCCTACTGAACCTCGAACTTTCTTTGAGAGCTGGTGACTTCATTAGGGGCTGACTCTTGTGTAGACGATAGAGGCATCACACACACACCTAAGAGGTCAATGTGTTATTCTTGGTCACAGCACTTAAACATTCAAGTACCCTATTCAGATATGAAATAACATTGACATATGATCACAGGATTGATGCAGTCGTTTATTTACTGCATAGGTGGTAAGACACGCGTAAGCCTCAGCTCCTCACCCAGAATCCGCTCTGAACAACCACTCAAACACGCATTCAGGCAGCATACCAGACTGATTATCACATATGCTCAAATACAACGTAATAAATAAGTGAAATATTTTTCCCTTTTATCATATACTACCAGGTCCCTGCCGAGTATCAAGCAAGTCATTCTTACCTCCTTTCCCAACCTTTGCTTCAGGTCTCCTGCGTCACTTCAGCGCTCAGCGACTAAGTAAGGTCGGTAACCTCTGGTTCGCTGCGTGATACTGACGAAGTGAAACATGCACGCCTCATATGGCACGTCTTCCCACTCAAATTCCAGCTTTTCTCGATCTCTCGGCGCAATTCGCTATCCCACCAAAATTCGCTGAACTCGGAAGCCAGCTTGTAGGCTATCGCTAATCGATCCTGATCCCTCACATGTCTCATCTGATACTCATGCTGCTCGACAAGGCGTTTATCCTGCTCAATGACTTCCTTACCAGGCTCTCTATCAATAGGCTGATAGATTCTGACCTCGTAACTGAAGGGTCTAATCCCAGGGCTCACTTTGTGAGCATCGAAGAGACCCTGCTCGATCATCTCTAAAGGCTCTTTCAGATATCTTGGGAATTCTATATGCTTGACGAGCCTAGAGTTACCAGCTTCCTCAGGTGAGAGTGATTCCCAGACCAGGCTTTTGTTAGGGTAGGTAATAGCAACTCTAAAGAAAAGTCTAGTCTCGACCAGTTTCGTACAATCTAGGTACTACACCAGCCCAAGTGAGCCTAAGGTTTTATCTAATAATAGCCCAAAAAATGGACATGGCAATTCACGAACGAATTCTTATCGCTCAACACTCAGAATCATGGCATCGATCGCAAAGGATAATACCGTAAAGACTTCCGCACTGACGTAGGGTAACGTGATCAACGAGGACCCTAGCAATGCAACATCAAGGGATGTTTCAGGAAAATGTGATATCTGACGTGTCCCAATCAGATTTGACTGCAACCTGTTCGTTCCAAGGCTTGTGGTTTTCCATTTTTGGAAGGCTTTTCGCTATGATCGTCGCTCTGTTTACGCTATTGTCATATCTCCAGCCTGTCAGTTGGCTCACTTCGCACGGCGGTTCCTATACTGCGCATGCCGCTCTTTAGCATGCGAACCGCTTTGTCGGCACTTTTCATCCGATCATCTTCAGGCATTCGATTTGTATGGATGACAATATTGATGTTACAGTTTAAAATGCGCCTATAGCGCCTGCGCAAACGTTAACGGAGATAGCATCGCTTCTCATCCCCTCTATCCAACTGTGAACCTTAAATGGGTACAGGCTATCTGAGAGTGGGAGCTCGCTTGTATGTTGACCGTAGAGTTAGCCCCTGAATGGTCGTAGTTTGATACATAGACGTTGTTATTGGCACGGGCATAGCAATCAATATAGCCACCGCAGTCTTTCTTCCAATTTAATTACAGTCCGATAAGGATACTTTAACTGGATTATTTAGCTGGCCAACCAGTGATAAAAGCAATTTTTGGCAATTTTGGACTACCAACTATACTATATTAAGTGTGATGCACAGCTAGCTGACAGCTCTTCAGTAAAATGGTAACATATCACAATCATTCAGCCGGGCCACAACTGAGCCAGCAGCAGGTTGGCTTTTCTGACAATACAGTGACGAAATATAGTCTGAATCCTAGACCAAGCCTCTGATAGTAGTACTGTCTAGCGCCAACAGTTTGCTTCCTTTCTTCCATACAGATGACAGCAAGGCAACCTAGTTTGGGCGTGGGCTATGATGAGCATGCAGAAACACGAGCAAGGCGTCTCTTCCAAGGGAATTGGAATGGAACCAAGCTCAATCTATTGGTGAGGATGTTGTCGCTTCCTAGTTCCGCCAGCTTGTTGTACTGACATTCATCATATTTGTCTCTTGGCAGGGCCAACAGCTAATTGATACGGTTAGTCTCTACGGAAAGGAGGGCCTTGATGTTGAATCAGTTTTTCTATAAAGCCTTGATGTCTCTGGAACTTGAACGATGAAGCTTTCATTCGGACACACTACGCCCCGGTCGGTTTCGGGTTCCCTTCTTCAGTCTTTGTTTCGTTCGTTTATCACAGTTTTCTATCAAGGAATTGCTTGCAGTTACACAACATGCATTTCTCTCTTTTCTTCATCGCCACCCTTCTCAGCCTGGTGCTGCATCAAGTTTCAGCAATATCCTCAGACAAGTCCCTCAGGGGCCTCCCAGAGAACCTCCAGATTGGAAAGATGGGAGTTGTTGACCTTGACTCCAACCTCACCAAAAGAAATGACCACCCTGACTATTGTTACATGTCCAGCATGGGCAAAGGGGTCTGGTAGTACATTCCTGTCTAGTCTGGTGACGAGAACTACGCTTGTGTCATGGGCCACGCTGGTATTGGGGCCAGTAGTGCTGCAGGTTCAAGATGTCCCGGTGAGCATTGGTGGCCAGAAGACTACGTCGAGGACATCATCGATGCTGGTCAAGAACAGCTTACTAAAGATGGCGGTGGCAAGCGAACCACCAAGGGCGTCTTCGAAGCGCAATGGGAAGGGACCACAACGACTGTCAAAGACAGAGGCGGTATGGGCGTAGTTCTCGATGCCCTCTTTCGTTTCGAGCTCCCCAACTGTAATTTCTCAGGCTACAGCTGCAAGGTTATGGATCGTCACTATTACTACAACTACAAAGGCGATGTAAGGAATCTGTTCAACCCTAAAGCCTGTACGATGCTAACAAGTGTACCAAAGTCCATCGGAATCGTGCACAAGAAGACTACCTGTCGAGGTTTTATGGGATTTGGCGGTGATACCTACGAGTATTGCCCTGGACGAGGTCATTGTGAGGGTTAGAGAAGAGTTGGTGTTGACACTTTGTGTGTGGATCTTGCTTCTCGCTTTTTATCACTCACGAGTCTGTGTGATACCTATTCAGATGAGTATTTTGTCATGACTCATGGGGTCTTGACGTCTTGTCCTTATTGAATATAACAATCATTTTGCTGGAGCGAAATTAAGTGACGGCATTATTTTCTTGGCACACTGCGCTCCGAAATGAAGTTAAAGTGCATCTCTTGAAAGGATCACGATAAAGAACAGCTATTGAAAGAGACTAAAAGAAGAAAAGAAAATAAAGTAAAGAGTAAGAAAATAGAACTGAAGCGCGCGGCTCAAAGACGAAGTATTCCGCTAGTGACCGTTGTTCCTTTGGCTCTCGGAGATTCACAGCCAACGAACCCCAGACAACCCTCGGCGTTCCAGACACAAAGGGGCTGCTGTGGTCTGTTTCAGAGGGAACCAATAAGCCTCTGATGTCATGGGTGACCCCAGAGTGCCCAGTTTTCTGTGCCTAAACGCGTATCTGAGAGATTCCGTCCTGTCGGCAGAATGCCAGGTGCAGTAGAGGGCCCCAGTGAAACTCCCTGCCGCTCACACTGCCACCAATCTCGTCCAATCATTCACCGCTTTGTTCTTCTTTTGGAGTCGCCTGCCGCCCACATGAGGCAGGGGTTCCTCAATCATGACGCGGGCTAGCTTCGATAGGTCAACACTGCCAAATATCTTGGAAACCTTACTTTTTGTCACCACCTTTTATTTACCTTGATTTCTCTTCTCTCATGACCTCTTCTGAAATTGTTTGCTTATTGATGCGTCAGTCTCGTGGTCGACTGTGATGAATCCTCAATTAACACGAATCTAATTATTTGCAACACTTCTCCGTTATCCTTCTGAAACAGGTTCTTTACTACGACTCCCCGCTGGGGGCACTCTCCCTTCTCACACACCACATTTATAGCTCGCTCGTGTCGACGACCTCGATCCGAAAATGTCTTCGACAGAAGCCGACGCTTCGGCGACGGCGACGGATTCTGCGAGCAGAACAGCATCATCGCTGGCCAGTACTATCGCCAGCTCCTTAATTTCCTCAGCAATCTCTGCTTCTGAAACAGTCAGCGGATCCCAAACGACTTCCGATAAGCCAACCAGAACATCTTCAGGTGGATTGGGAGTGACTCCAGAGACAACCAGCGCTGCCGACAAGGACAAAGGAATTGGCATCGTGAGTTTCCTCACTGCCGTGGCTGTCGCCGTGGCAATTTTTGCGGTCCAGGTTTTACTATTCCTTTTCCTTCGTAACAAGTTGGCCCGGATCTTGTAAGTTAATTCAATCCAGTCTGCCGAAAGTCAATCGCTAACATGGCATAGTAAACCGAAAACCTACCTTGTTCCCGAACGCGAACGAACAGAACCCCCGCCAAGAGGAGTCCTGGGTATGATGAAAACATTATGGCATTATGGCGATCGTGAAGTCATCGAAAAATGTGGTCTCGACGCCTACTTTTTCCTGCGCTACCTGAAGACTCTTCTCATCATCTTTATTCCTATTTGCGGCATTGTCATGCCAATTCTGATTCCCATGAACTACGTCGGCGGCCGTGGCCAGAAGGTTGATGTCAAGGACGACGATGACGCAAGGAATGAGGGTACACCAACCGGATTGGACACACTGGCTTGGGGAAACGTCAGCCCCAGAAACACAAGCCGATATGGAGCTCATTTATTGATGGCCATTCTCGTGGTCATCTGGGTATGCTGGGTATTCTTTTTCGAATTGCGGGTATATATCAAGGTTCGACAAGACTACCTCACCAGTGCAGAGCACCGACTCCGAGCCTCTGCCACTACAGTTCTAGTCAACTCCATTCCTGCCAAATGGCTCAGTGAGGAGGCGCTCATGGGTCTTTTCGATGTTTTCCCTGGTGGAATTCGAAACGTTTGGCTCAACCGAGATTTATCAACACTACTCGACAAAGTCAAGGAACGAGATGAGATCCACCTTAAGCTTGAATCAGCAGAGACAGATCTCATCAAAGATGCAAAGAAGGCACAGTTAAAACAAAAAGAGAAGGCGGAAAAGAAGGAGCGCAAGGAAAAGAAGCTCGGTTCGCTTAGCAAGCAGGAACGAGCTGATCGACAAGCACAAGAAGATGCTGAAGCTCACCGAATGGCGATGAGCGCTGAAGGTACCACTGCTGGAGATAAGCACGAGGTTCCCCATACTGTTGATGCGGGAGTTCGCGAGTCCCAGTACGAGGCCTTCAATAACACGAATGACAAGCCTGAAGAGGACAAAAGCCAATCTAAAGGATTCAAGGTGCCTCTCCTGGGTGATCCTCTCGCTAAAGTCGGCCATGGTATTTTGGGCGTTGTCTCCAAAGCTGGAAACAACGTAGACGAGACCCTGGAGACAACCAATGGCTTCATTGGCATGAACAACCAAAACGAACCGCGAGCTCCCTCCCGAAGTTCCGACCGATATCGACTTAGACCTTCAGTTGATGTGGAAGATAATGGTCGCATCTCCACCTCTGAATCCCAACGAGCGCAAAACAACGAGTCACGAAACACTAACAGGTTATCGGCTGAGAGTACTACCGCTATAAATCCAAGGTCAACAACACCCAGGCAAGTTGGCAACACCGTCCGAAAACTCGCGAACGAGGAGGACATTTATTTGAAAGAGGACGCCAAGTGGTGGCAGTTCTGGAAGCCACCCCCTGGTGCTTATGCCTCACCTGTCCCGCAAGGAGAAGCAGCTGCGGCTTACATGGAGGGCAAGTCGACCGAGAACAAGCCTCTTTGGCAAAGGATCAAGTACGCCCTTCCATTTATGAGCCCAGACGTGGAAGAGCCTACCGACTATCCTATTGCGTACAACCCCGATTACAAAGAAGACGCGGAGCCTGCGGAATGGGAGAAATATCTTAAGAAGAAAGATCGCCCAACCCACCGTCTACCCCTCTTTGGAAAGAAATGGTTGTTCCCAATCCCATTTGTCACGAAGAAGGTTGATACAATCTACTGGTGTCGAGAGGAATTGGCTCGTTTGAATCTGGAAATTGAGGAGGATCAGAAGCACCCCGAACGATTCCCCCTCATGAACTCGGCTTTCATCCAATTCAACCACCAGGTCGCAGCGCACATGGCTTGCCAGAGTGTTATTCACCACGTTCCCAAGCAGATGGCTCCCAGAATCAACGAGGTTTCACCGAAAGATGTTATCTGGGACAACATGGCGTTTTCTTGGTGGCAGGAATGGTTACGATCGGCGCTCGTCTTCGCTACTGTTGTTGCTATGGTCTTCCTATGGGCTATCCCTGTGGCTTGGACAGCGGCCTTGAGTCAGCTTGATAACCTCATTCGAAACAATGAATGGTTATCCTTCCTGAAGGACAACGAAGCCGTTCATAACATTGCCAAGGCAGTGGCTGGTGTCTTGCCCGCTGTAGTCCTCGGTCTGCTCCTGGTCCTCGTTCCTATCGTTCTGGACTTCCTCGCTGGATTCAAAGGTGCGAAAACGGGATCCCAGAAGACTGAGTTTGTGCAGGTCTTCTACTTCGTCTTCCTCTTTATCCAAGTGTTTCTTATTGTCTCGATCGCGTCGTTCTTTGCGGCGTCCATTGACGAGCTGGTTAATAACGTGAAGCAACTTAACACGGTGCAATCAGTTCTGAATCTGCTCGCCTATAACTTGCCTACTGCCGCCAACTACTTTTTCTCCTACATGATTCTTCAAGCCATGTCTACAAGCTCAGCGACTCTGCTCCAAATTGGTGCACTATTTGTGTGGTATATCCTTGCCAGGATTCTCGACAGTACTGCACGTAACAAATGGTCTCGAAACACCAACTTGCGCCAGATCAAATGGGGATCATTCTTCCCCATCTACACCAACTTCGCCTGTATCGCTATCGTGTATTGCGTCATTGCACCCCTGATTTCGATTTTCGCAATTATCACTTTCGGTCTTCTCTGGTTTGCTCAGCGCTATGCTATGCTCTACGTCAATCGATTTGAGCATGATACAGGTGGTGTCTTGTATCCTCGAGCCATCAACCAGACCTTCACGGGCATTTACTTCATGGAACTTTGCATCGCTGGTCTGTTCTTCATCGTCAAGGATGAACATGGAAATAACACCTGCACACCTCATGGTACTATCATGATTGTAGTTTTCATTCTTACCATCATTTACCAGGTTTTGCTCAACTTTTCGTTCTCTCCACTTTTTCGCTACCTCCCCATCACTTTTGAGGACGAGGCGGTATTGCGAGACGAAGCATTCCAGCGAGCTCAAGATCGACGCCTTGGACTTTACGATGACGATGACCTTCCCGAGGAAAGCGATGACGGCTTGCAGGCTCAGGAGAAGGCTATTCTACCAGATGCCCACCGTGATAATATCGAGATGCGAAGGTTTGGTTCAGTACGACGCCCAATGAACAAGGTTGGAACTTGGGCTAGGGATGGAGGGCAACAGCTTCGTAAGATCGCTGGTGTCAATAAGGCCAAGGACAAGAATAAGAGAGCATCGGCCTATCGGAGAGAGCACCGACAGAAAGATATTGAAGCTCAGCGTGCAATTGGAGAAGCGCTATTTGGAGGAATTCACGACGAAATCGAGGATCTTACTCCAGATGAGAGAGATGCTCTTACTCGACACGCGTTCCAGCATGAAGCTCTTCGAGCTCGACGACCCACTGTCTGGATTCCACGCGATGATTTGGGAATCAGCGACGACGAGATCCGTCGAACGCAAGGGTACAGCGAACATATCTGGATCAGCAACGAGGGCACGGCTCTCGACAGCAAGGTCCGTGTTGTCTATGGCAGGGCTCCTCCAGATTTCTCAGAGGTGGACTTAATCAACCTGTAAAGAAAGGGGGTGAAGAAACATGATACCAAGAATGGATTAAGCATTAGATGATACACTGCTCTGGTTTGTTCTGTCATTAACGCTTTCACTGCATTGCGCCTGTGGTTGTTATGCATCTGTCGCTTATACACCGCAGCTTGCTGGCAAGACGTGGTGTTACAGATATAAGAGCGGGATGGATTTGATTGCATGGCTGTGACTGGCTTATCAGACAGCTTGTCTTTTTATTCAGGAAACAAGCGACGGTGCTGGGGACAATTTCTGATTTCTTGTTACTTAGATTTGATACACTTAAACTATATTCTTACAACGCTCTTTGACGTTGTCGATCATTCTTCGTTGTCCATCTTGTTATCGCTCATTGTTTGGATTCATTGCTCATAACCATCAACTCTGCCTTTTCAACATATCATGGAAGTGACAGATTCAAGGTTCCGATTGCCAGTCGTTGTCCTTTTGGACGTTCATAGTTGATAGTAAGACACATCATGTCTAATTGAACAATAAACGGAGTATCGTTGTTGTACAGTCTACTCTTGAAGCGCCATGCTACGCAGGCGATAAAATAGGTATATGCAAGTCTAATACGCAAGCTTTAAAGATAAAAACAATTAAGAAAACGCCTTTTTACCCAATGTCTGTGTCGTGAATCATCTAAATATCCCGCACCGCACACAAAATGCCGCGTCTCCCAATCAGCGCCAACCCTGTAATTCCATCATACCTCGTAATCACTCATGCCAACTCAAGCGTTCTGTAAATAAATCCAGAATTACTGTCTACTTTGCTCGGATTTTCGTGTGTCTTCGAGTTCTTTGCGGATCATGTCGTTGAACACTTCGGGATTGTCGAGGTACAGATGGTGTCCAGCCTTGGGGACAAGAAGGACCTTTGCACTGCCGTTTTCGCGCTTCTTTTCTTCTTCTGTAGCGTTTTCGAGGGCTTTTTGTCGCGCTTCTTTGAGTTTCTCTTCGGAGGCTAGACCGCCTGCGACGTCCATCCAGTCATTTTCGCCGTACATGAAAACTACTGGTATACCAGTTTCTTTGACTTTAGTTCCGTCGGGCTGGGTGATGGTTTGACGGCCGACTTCTTGGATACGATGGATAACGGGACGACGGGCGTATGCGCCGGGGGCGAGGATGTAGGCTAGAGCGTACTCGCCGCTACCCTTTTGTTTGAAGATCGAGAATGAGTAATCGTGTAGAGCTTGTGATTCAGCTGGTGGTAGATGGTTGAAACGACGGAAACTCCAGCCTGAGACGAATCGCGGGCCGAGAGGACCGCTCATTCTGACGATGCTGAAGGGAGAAATGTTCTGATCCCAAAGCCAGACGAACCAGCCAGGTAAAGGCCGTCGTAGCACGTTAGAAGCAGGCTTGTGCTTGGATAAAGTGCCATCTTCGTTGGTGGTGCTCTGCTGGTCTTGCGTAATTTCGTTTTGGATCGTCGATGTATTCGGGTCGGGCATTGAGGCGTTGACAGCGTAGGGATCAGCTGGGATACCGACTGGAGAAGCGAGAATGAGCTTTTTAAGACGGCCGGGGTACTTGAGGGCGTATGAAACTGCGAGATAACCACCAAGTGAATGACCGAGAAGTGTGAATTGCTCGAGCTGTCTTGCCTTTCGCCATTCTTCTAGCGCGTCGACAAACCAGCCCTCTGCTTCAAGAACTTGATCCTCCTTCTTCTTCGCATGAATCTTGAAAGCCGGTCGCGAGGAGTTTCCACAGCCCAGCATATCCAGCGCGTACAGTTTGAGTCCTTTCATACGAGAAATGGGTTCAAAGTTCTTGTAGAAGAAACCAAGGCCTGCGCCGTATCCGTGGATCATAACGAGAGCATCCTCAGTCTTTTCCCCGACTCGCTCGACTGTGACTTCGTTCAAGGCTCGGTTCTTCCCGGAAAGATGAACCATTGTTCGTCGCCATACTCGTGTACCATAAGGATCAGGTCGTTCGGGAGTGTCGATATTCGTAATACTGTCATTCGCCTCCTTAAGGTGCGGCATGAGGTTCAACAAGTTGCGTTCAACAGCTTGAGGAGCCAAACTCGTCCACTACAGGCTATTAGTACACACTCTACAATTGCACCAGATTACGTACCCATTGATACGCAGCATCTTTATAACCAAGCGGAAACAAAAACGCATGCGAAGGCTTCAATTCAGCAGGTTTCTTAACCTCCTCCGGCATATCGGCAACTCTCGCGCCATGAGGCGGACGAACAGTACCGTCAGTACTCATACTGCGCGAAGGTGTAGTAGTAAAAGCGGTGACTGAAGAAAGACGCGATATGGGAAGCACCGCAGAAGAAGGTTGAAGCCTGAGCATTCCTTGCGGGGGGGAGGGCGAGGTTAATATTGTTAACCTCGACCTCACAGAAAAAAACACTTTAAAATTATGGATGACGCCTCGTGTCGTGACGCAACAGGTACAAAGCCGGAGTTAAGGTGCGGGTTTGACAAGTCCGGCCGCCGTGTAAGCAATAATATCCGTGGACAAGTCCGCAGCTTGGGATTTAAGATTGCGGAGGAGAGATTGTTTTCTTGTTTCGGTAAGCGATAGAGGCTGAGTAGAAGATATAGAGCCAGAACGAGAACATCCATAAAAATAAAAGACTTTAACAGTAGATCTGTTGGTCAATGGAAGAAAAAAACGGAATATATCGGTTTATGATGTATTGAGTACCCATCCCCGTTGTGGTCCCCCCAACGTGTTGGGGCAATCCACTACAATTGGCGGTACTTGGTACCCGTTACCGAAGCCGAGAGCCTGGAGAGTCAAGCTCTTTAGGCTTTTGGCTTGTGATGACGCTTGAAGCGGGTCAAAGAAACCGAACCACGTTCATTCCTAGGGGAGAGGAAAAGGAACAAGCACCAAAAGAATCACACGACTCGCCCACGTTGATCACTATAAACTCCAAGCCCAACATCAACAAACTCCAACTCCTTTCACAGCTTCAGCAAATCATCGGGGTCGATTCTCTCCCTTCTGTCCATCGCTTATCTGACCACCTGACGAATTCCCTCTAGTACATGGCATCGAGCTCTCTTTGACCGGCTGCCCCTCAGCCTCACCTCCAGAAAAATAAAAAATGTCCGACGATGTCGATTCCATCGTCAAGGGCGCCTCAGCCCCTTCGCAAAGCGTCAAAGACGTCGCCAGCGCGAGTCCCATTCTCCCCACCACCGCTAAACAAGGCGATCCGCTGCATCACACGCCGAGTTCACCGTCTATGATCTATCTCAACCTCTTGATCCTCGAAGCTTCACTGCGCGCGCAATTCCTCGAACTAAGAGCTCGGAAGCGACATCATACTTTCTTTCTTACACTACTGTCGCTATGGATCGCTGGTTTTGGTTATGCTCTGTTTCTCGCACCGCGTGAAGATGGGCGTGGTGTAGGAGGGTCTATTTACTGGGCTGTTGAGGGTGCTGAGAAGGTCTGCTTCATGGGTGGTATCATCACTGCGATACTCGTCTGGGCAACTGGAATCTGGGAGCGTGGAATTCGCTGGCCCAGAAGATGGTTCGCCATTTCGAATAGAGGACTGCGAGGCTTCAACTGCAAACTGATCATAATACGACGGACGTGGTGGGCCGAAGCACTCTCGACGATTGGGTTCTTCTTGACATATGGTCTTTTTTCACACACGGCTAGTTCATCTTATCGATACGTCGAACCGAGTCTTTTGCGAGAGGTGGAGAAGGAACTTCAGATCACGAGCGATACACATCCGACGCTGATACTGCCCCACGAAGATGAGGAGAAGGGCGGTCACGAGGAGGATCTAGCGCCTGGCGGTGACTACGTCAAGCTGTTGCTCCTTGCGAAGCCTTTCTCTGCTACGTTCCGCGAGAACTGGGAGTTGTACAGAACGGAATACTGGGAGAAGGAGAATGAACGTCGAGCCCTGCTGCGGCAAAAAGTCAAAGAGCGCGATCGTCAACTCGTTAAGCAACAATACGGCTGGCTATGGTGGCTCCCCGGGCGTCAACCCCGTCGTTACGAACCAGAGAAGACACCACCCCGGCACATCGCCGTTGAGCGCGAGCGTCGTCGTCGCGGAAGTAGTGTGCGCCGCGCCTCAACGAGCTCAACGCGAAGTCAGACACCCGTAGCGGATGACGAAAACTCAGTTAGTCGCCGACCCAGCAGCGGCTCCTTGTCAGCGCGGCGGAAGAAACTGTCGACGAGCTCGAAGCCGAAGAGACCTGGTACTGATTCACGATCTGTGACGCCGGATTTTCCGTCGCCGTTGGCGAGAGAGAGTAGTGCGACGCATACGCCTGATTCTGGATCTGAAGGGGGTAAGGTTTTGAGGAGTTCGAGTTCGAGATCGACTGTTGGGTCTAAGGAGAGGGATTGAGCGTAGAGTATAGTGAGAATAAATGATGGCGTGCATGTTGAGTTGTTGTATTATTCAAGGTGTTTCATTGTCCCCCTTGTTTTGTGTGAGATGATGCACCCACGGTGATAAACGTCTCACTCTGCGGAGTCATCATCGTGAGATATTCCTCCCCGTGAGGTATATCATAAAGTTGAGACCTTGATCCTAACAGAAATCCTTACGTAGGCTTAGGGTAATTTAACGAACTTGGCAAGCTCTGATAGGTATTTTTCGCCTCGAGACGAAGGGTCTCAGGTCTTCTTCTTCTTGCGCCTCAATGCATAGTAAGGATCCAATAGCACAAACATTGGCATTGCTCGCAATGACTAGTTTCACAAGACAGAACTCGAACTCCTCAAAACCTTACCCCCCTCAGGTTCAGAATCAGGCGTATGAAGTCCTACCACGTCACTGACGCCTCCTAACAGAAATTGCTGTGACAGGTTTATGATGACCATGTGTCGCTGTTACAGGTAGTGAAAGCGTCACCAACGGATGTAGAATTGAGGATTGTGATCCATGACCGGCGGATGGTACGCAGTCATAATCTACTCGTATCTGTGATCTATGCAACTCATGTCTTGTTCCCTGTCTAGTTCGTTAATTGAGTTTCTTGGGAGATATGAGCTGCAGTGAGCAGCGAGTCATTGCTACCCGACAGGGTACTCAAGATGTAGGCTAGTAGGTGAGGCAGAGGTGAGAATGATGGATGGCAGTCAGCAAGACCAATGTATCTATCTGTATAGATTGAAATAGATTGAGATTGAAAGTCGAAAATGGAGATACCACGCAGTTTGAGAAAAGGCTTGGGTTACGATTGATCGTTGGTCTGGCTATATCGGCATTTTGAAGCTGGGTGAACCATGACCTCCATTGTTCTCACAGGAAATACCATCATCGGTCTAATGGATGCCGAGAAATACACAGACTATTATTCAGAAAACTATGTCAGTCTTATCTCAATTCTTATCTCCCTCGCTATATTCCTCCGAACCATGCTATAAATGTGGAAAAATCGAACCGACATATAGGAAAAACCCGCACCATCGAATGTCACCCATCCCGAAATCGGCCGCCCAATCAGCCGTCTTTCATATCTCGGCGTCTCCGACTATTCGATACGAGAAAAACAGCATTTCCGCCAAATCCCATTTCTCACAACAACCAGCAACCTGAATAGCATGTATATTAAAAACAGTCTTGTGACTTTATTTCCAAAGGAAATGCAAGATATACGTCTTGTAAACACTTACACTGGCATTCCCCACGATATTAGTCCTTAGCTTTCGTCGGTTCTTTACCGAGTTAATAAAGAAAACGCAAGACAATACGTAAAAACTCTTTAACTCCCCGGCCTGTATTTCCTAACTTGGCATCATCGATACCCGCCGGGGCCCTCTTCGCCGGCGGCCGTATCTACAGTGGAGTTTTTTGCAGTGCCGCTCACTTCCTATTCCATCGTTGCAAAATCCGGGGTAAGTCAAGATACAGCGCCCGCTGCAAGTGCCGTTATCGCTGGAAGTCTAAAGTTGGGAATTGTCACTGTCATGGTAAGAGATCATCCGGGAGAGATAAGGTAGTGTCTGTGGTATTTAAATACAGTCTGTTCCGCTCGCAAAATATGGAGTTGTCGAGCAGTAAATCAAGTTCTAGTCTACGCCGTACAGACTTAGAGATTGCCCATCATGGTCTTCAGCTGGGATAGATTCTTCTCGCCAAAGCCGTCTCTAGACGTCCCTGCCCTAGAGACGGTTGATCTCAACGACAAAGAGATGGAGAAGAGAATTGTGAGGAAGCAAGATCTTCGAATCATGCCTTGGATCTGCATAACATATCTCCTCAGTGCGTTCCCTCCTTCAAACACATTCAATTCAAATACTAACATAACATGAAAGACTACCTCGATCGTGTCAACCTTGGCAACGCAAAGACTCTCAACAATGACTCGCCAGAGCACAACATCGTCCACCAACTCGACCTCACCGGCCAAAAATACAACATCGCCGTCGCGCTATTCTTCGTGCCCTACGTCCTGATGGAATTTCCCAGCAACATTCTCCTTAAGTACTTTTCGCCCTCAAAGTGGATTTCACGAATCATGGTGTCTTGGGGAATTGTCACCATCTGCACTGCCGCGGTCTCGACATATGGGGGCTTGTTGGCTGTGAGATTCATGCTTGGTTTGGCTGAGGCTGGTTTCTTCCCTGGGTAAGTTGAGTTGAATTCGGTGATGAAAGAATGCTAATGGGGGTAGTATCATGATGTATCTCTGCTTTTGGTACAAGCCTGAGGAGAGAGCTACCAGAATGGCTATTTTCGCCTCAAGTGTTGCTGTTGCGGGTGCTTTTGGTGGACTCATCGCCACGGGTATTTCGTTCATGAACGGAAAAGCTGGTTTGGCTGGATGGCAATGGCTGTTTGTGCTCGAGGGCATTCCCGCTGTCATTGTCGGAGTCTTGGTGTGGTTCTTCCTCCCAGATTGTAAGTCTCCCATACCACTCGATGAGTAGTGATATTAATGTGTACAGACCCCCAAACCGTCTCATGGCTCTCCCCCGAAGAACGCGCCTTCGCTGTCAAGCGCCTCGGTCCCTACGCCCCCTCCATGAACGACAAGCACTGGGACAGCAAAGTCGCCAAAGACACCTTCTCCGATCCCTTCTTCTGGCTCTTTGCCATCGCCTATTTCTTCATGGCCAACTCCCTCAACGCCTTTGGATACTTTGCTCCCTCTATCGTCGCATCTCTCGGCTTCAAGGGCTACAAGGCCCAGTTGCTTACTGTTCCTCCTAACGTCTTTGCCGTGTTCATCATTGTGGGCAATTGTCTGCATAGTGACAAGTCTAAGGAGCGCTCGAAGCATGTTCTGGGTGGTTTGGCTTTCGTTGCAACGGGTTATCTTCTCCTTGCTGTTATCAAGCATTGGGGAGTGAGATATTTCGCTGTTTTCATTATTGCTTGTACCAACTCTGCTGTTCTTCCCTTCGTTGCTGTAAGTTCACTCACCTCAACTACCCAACCTCTCACATAGACTAATGAATTTCTCAGCACCGAACTGCCACTGTCCGAGGTTCAACAGCCACCGCTCTGGCCACAGGAGGAATGATCGCCATCTCCAACACAGGTGGTATCACAGCACCTTTCCTCTTCCCCTCCGACACAGCGCCCATGTACTCGATGGGTAACTGGACTGTCTTCGCATTCCTCATCGTTGCTGCTTGCATCACTGGCTATGTCTGGTATGTCTTTGGATCTCACAGTGGTTACCGAACTGGTCAGGCTACCGAGACTGGACATTTTGAGGTTCTGGACGTTGGTGACAATGACCCCAACCAGGTTATGGACCAGGCTATGGAGAACGAAAAGGCGAAGGATAAGATTAAGGCTATGGATATGGCCTAAAAGGTGTTGAATATGGAACGAAAAACCGAAGAGTTATGATTAGCGTATGGGATACCTGGCTACAAAAATGTTTACATGGGATTGTTATTCACTTTGCTTGTTTGATCCTTTTTAAGTGCTACGAAGTCAAGTGTGGCAGTTTCGAGAGGAGGAAGAAGAAATAATGTCCCGTAAAATCTGATTAGGTAGCGCATGGCCTACAAAGTATTAACTACTGCAGAGGTAATTAGCTGAAGCTCACAAACATCTTAGCAAGACACATGATGCCAGCAAATCAAGGGCCCCTTTTGACTTTCCGGACTTAATATGATTGGGTATCAGTCAAATACCCTTAACTTGGTCTCCTACGAAATTATAAACTCATAAATAAACTCTTGCTGCCTACCCTCCCATCGTTTGCATTTGCTTATAATTTACACTTTTCTATCACGCGAAACCTTTATAATGACTCACCCGACAGGTATAAAACTTCCATTTCCTGCCTCGTCTTCTCCTCTTACAAACCTAGAGCGTTCGCAATCTGAGATCAACATCGCGCGTAATCCACAGCACACACACCATAACAACACCTCAGGGAACAAACAGCATCAAGGCCTTGAATCACGGACCGAAATAAGTTCGCCAAAGAACCTGTTAAGTTCATCTTACAGCATCCTAAATTACCTTATACTTACCTAAGTATTCTTGTCCTTTAGGATCAAGGTCATAAGTTTTCCGACTTCTCTGGCCATGGCACCTAATCTCGGAAACGCTATCCGTATAATGTTATCGAGTCTCCATGGGGGTGGCTCGGTTCGTGTTCTTTCGTTGGGCAAGGAATCGACATTATTACTTACCCAAGATGACGGCCAATACGAGCACGACCAAGATGAGGATGATTCCGATGAGACCATCGAGCTGCGAAAATACCTCGAAGACGTGACAGCCGCCATGAAGAGTTCAAACAATGACTCCAAGGTCGATGAATTCTTTAATGAGAGACTATCGCAGATGGTATACGGCTCAAATATGATCGAATCAGTTGGTGGTAGTCTGGAAATCACAGTCAAGCTTTGCCAGCCCATCTTCGAAGGACAATACGCAGCGATCAGCGATCCGACTTACCAGGTTCTCCAGATGAAGCTCATAAAGAAGAACAAGTCCAGCGGACATGAAGATACTCTCAGATCCTGGCGCGAGATTATTCAACATGCAAAGGCTACCTACTACATCATGAACGAAGTCGTAATCAAGGGAAATGACCTCTCCGAAGAAATCATCTTGGAAACGCACCGTCTTCTGACTTATAAGATCAACAGTCCGGATGGTATCCCTTGGAGCGAGTACGGGGGTATTTATCGAACTTGCCCCGTCCAACGAGGTTTTCACTCATTTCCTCATCAAAACGGGGTTCCAAAGGCAGTTCGCGATCTGACGAGTTCACTCAAGGCTGACATCGCAGAAGCAGAGGCAAGCGGCGCGATAGACCCTGTCGCTTTGGCAGCAAAGTACTGCCATAAGTTCGTGAATATCCATCCTTTCTTCGATGGGAATAGCAGGACGAGTCGTTTGATTCTGAACAGTATTCTACTGAAATATGGAGGTTGCTTTGTCTGTCTTGGAATATATGAAGAGGACTGTGAGGAGTATTTGGAGGTATCAGCGCAGGGATTCTCCCTTGAGGCTATGGCTCTGCAACAGGAGGATTTGGATGATCTACCGGAAGATTACAGGCCAGAGGACCACAAGAAGCTGGCTACATTCATTCTGAAGCATGTTCAGAAGATAGAAGGCATTCTCATCAATTTTTTAGGGACAGAGGAATTAGCTAGTCCTACCTTGAATCCCTAAAGCTCCTCAAACATTAATATTATTTTGAGAGATGCTTTCTTAATTTATGCTATTCTTCTCTAATTCCAATAATTTTATATATTTCTTCCTAAGTTCATATTAGTATTTTAGGATTCCTAGGTCAGGTCATGATCCCAGCTTTATGCAGAAGAGCGGCACATTCAACTTCACGGGTTCTCACGTCATGTATATGTATGTCTCGATAAGAATCGGCCGCAACCGGATTGGAGGTCAGCTATACGATCGTCCCTCAATGTAAGACTGCGTGGACCTTTCTTACGATTACATCTAGGCCATTCTGGTGATTTAACAAAGACTCTCAATATATACTCAAATTTATTTACCCAATTGTGGGCATCTTCCGCCGCTTAACATTATGGGTGGAGGTCCAGTCAACCCATCAGCGAAACCTATCCCCAGTACGCCTCTTACTCTTCGACGCGCGACAAATGATGACTTAGACGACATAACCTGGATTGCCGTAAACGGATCCCCAGATGATCCGGGGACCGACTACAGATTCCCATATCGTGACAAGTACCCAGAAGATTTCAGGAAGTGGATAAGAATAGAGCATGAAGAACTATTTACTCGGCCTGACAAACTTATCATCATGGTGGTAACAACACCCGTGCTTGATGACGGAGAAGTAATTCATCAGCCCATATCGTTTGGAGTATGGGACATAAAAGTCACAAGTGACTTCATACCAGCAGGTCCGTACCACCCTCCCTCTCAACAAATCTAACAATCACAGACCACGGCATTAACGAACGTCGCGACGCAAACAAAAAACACATGGAGGTATACGCCAAGGCCCTTCCGGAAGGTCTAAAGAAATATTTCAAGCAATTCGGCGCAGACCAGATTCCTTTGTGGGAGCTTATAACACATCCTGATTTTCGACGCAGGGGAGCTGCTAGTATGATTTGTGAATGGGGACAAAAAGAAGCGGAGAAAGATAAAAAGAGCTTAAGTTTGTTAGCTACGCCTATGGGGAAAGGGTTGTACCTTAGTTTAGGGTATAAAGTTCTTGGAAGTGTGGTTGTGCAAGTTGAGGGGGAGGAGGAGAGGGTTGTCGTTGATGCTATGGTTAAACACAACAAGTAACCGAAGAGACATCTTCGTTAAAGACCAGGCATCGAATTACTTCGCAGAATACGGTATATAGAATGAAGGTCGTGTGAAACGACTCGAAGATGTCCCTATGAAGTTGCATCAAGTCAGCCTCAAAGTCGCAGAGAATAGCACAGATCCTCTCGGTGGAACAAAGGTCCATTCTTACCCAGCACACCGGCTCAATGCAACCTCGAACAGAATATCACTTTCCAATGCATCTGTTCCTCTTCCCTGGGATCATTCTCCGGATCTGCATTGTGATCAACACGAGGACCTCAGATCATGCACACTGCCAAGTAGAAATAAGCTCAAGCGAGTCATTCTCGAATAACACCACCAAATGCTGCATTTATTCACACGTCGACATGTCTGCTTTAACCTCATCTCATCGAGATCAACAAGCCTAGTCAGCTTCGCATATCGAAGGACAAAGCGCGATGATCTTTGTCTCGTGTTGAATTTGACATTACTAGGGAACAATAGTTTAAGGACCGGTTCCTGGGGACGTTCCGATCGGGTCGGTCTACCAGGGTTCGAAGAATGAAGCTGAAACGAAGAGTGGAATGTAGATCCTGTTAAGTCGACGACGCTAGGGACAAGCCACGGGTAACGGTAGACTAATAGGAGAGGAGCATTCCCGGCAGACACTGTTTCCGGGCTGGGGGGTCGAGATCGCTTGATGAGTTGTTTTTGAGGTTCCCCTGAACAATGAGTCTACAGTCAAGACAGTCGTCGATTGTGATACAAAGCCACAATTTTATACAAAACAAAGGGATCGTTGTCTTCGAGAAGGTATATGCAGGTAATACCCAGGGCTTTGACTTGACTCACATTGCTTTTTTTCTCGTTACACGTGAATATTCTCCATGCACTCCATTTGTCTCGAGTCTGCACATCAATCAACAGGCTAAAATTACCTACCAGGTTTCTTCAAGCCATTTCTTACAACAACCCTTGCAACGATCCTCACAAAGGTCCCAATATGCCAAGAAGAGCTGAAGACGTCGCGGCTTCTTCCCCGCGATTTTGACCTGCGGCGAAGTGAAGTGGCTGGAATAAGTGCTCTGTATAGCTTCCTATTTGGCGGTAGTGATCGGCAGAGGATTCTTAGCTCAGCTCAGATTTGAGTGTTAATTGACATGATGGTATCAGATTTTTCATGAATGGAATTGTGTAAGAGTTACAGGGCAGTAAGCGAGATATCCTTTATTGAGGCCAGGTTCAGAGTTTCAATGCAACACTATCTCAACTCACAGCATCACCACTGCCATTTAACTCAAATTAATCGACCCCTTCGAGAAGTCTCACCCGATCATCAGGGATAAAAACTTAAACAACACAATAAAATCCTCACCAATAACTCCCAAGACAAGACGCACCAAATGCAGCCTCACACGGCATATCCCCCCACTAACCCCAGAATCCACCACGATCTACAAAAAGCTCTCCACTTGGTACAAACTCTAACCCTCTCCCAATCCCATGGGACCAAGCCCCGTTTAGTAACTATTTCGCTAGCGATCAACACGGGACCTGACTCGTCTTTTCGATGCCGATTCGTGAAAGTTTGCGATGAGCACGGCAAGCTAACGGTACTGAAGGCTGATGGGCTACGCTTGGACCGCAGCCGTTATTACGTAGCGGTCAAAAATGCTTGTACTTAGACTGAATTGTCAGGTTGAGTATGGGAAACTTGGATGATGCATGCTGAAAAGTCTGTTCTCAAAACTCCTTTAATATCTCCCCATGTTCACCTCTAGATCATTCCACCAGCCATTCATTCCTTTGGAACATCACTTACAGCCATGCCTAGAAACGGCTTTGGATCAGGCCTCGAGGGCATATCGCAAACCACCATAACCGTCGTTCTCGTCTTCCTCGCCATATCAGTGTACAACGTCATTGAGCTCAACTTCATCATCTTTGGAACCTTCAAGCGTCACTCAGGGCTGTATTTCTGGTCATTTCTCGTTTCAACATGGGGAATTGCTGTGTACTGCTGTGGTTTCTTTATCAAGTACTATGCCTCTGCGGCGCTGGGATATCTCGCTGCGACGTTAATCGCGGTGGGATGGGTCGCTATGGTTTCGGGCCAGTCGCTCGTACTATGGTCTCGACTGCATCTTGTTCTGAGGAATAGGTTTCGTTTGAAGGGTGTGCTTTACATGATCATTGTCAATGGCTTCCTCATGCACGGGGCTGTTATTCCCATGATCTATGGCTCTTTTTCACCAAACACGGCTATGTGGAAAGAGCCATACTCTATCATGGAAAAGATCCAAGTCACCGTGTTCTTCATACAAGAGATCATCATCTCTTGCTTCTACATCTACGAAACAGTCAAAATGATGCGTCTGGAACGAACAATGGGCAACAAGCGCGGAAGCCGACGTCTAATGAACCACCTCATCTACGTCAACATCCTCATCATCCTTCTCGATGTTACTATTCTCGGGCTTGAGTACGCCAATCAATACCAATACCAAACATCCTACAAAGCGTTCGTGTACAGCACAAAGCTCAAGCTCGAGTTCACTATTCTCAACCGTCTTGTCGAGATGACGACTGGT
Organism: Fusarium beomiforme; assembly: GCA_002980475.2. Taxonomy (NCBI): domain Eukaryota; kingdom Fungi; phylum Ascomycota; class Sordariomycetes; order Hypocreales; family Nectriaceae; genus Fusarium; species Fusarium beomiforme. Next base: position 31,821 of record PVQB02001022.1, on the reverse strand, counting down.
AACAAGGATGGAAGCTCTGGACCACGAAGTCACACGGCGGGTACAACGACAGGAAACAAGACTAATGTCGCTCTTGATACATTTATCAGCAACACCGTTGATAAGCCACCCGGCGATGTATCGTACAGAGCATATGTCAGGGGCGGTGAGGAGCGACAAGCTTCACGTCAGGCACCCCGTGATGATGAGGTTGTCATGACTACAGAGGTCATTGTTCGACGAGAAGAACGAGAAGATGATGGCATGAGTTTGGGTGGAAAGTCATTTGCTGAATCTACGATTGGCACTTCAAAGGGACATCATTACGAGTCCGAGGGATTATCGAAATCCTCATCTGAAATTCATTTAGCGACGCGCGGCTTTTGATAGGGCATGGACAACGACATTCAACACGACATTTTCTTCATACAACATTATTATATATACCCGGTGTTAAGAAACTACAACACTACATATTTACCTTCAATACATATATTTAATATTCAGAGCAGATTCAGCGCGTCATTTACGTCAACAGAGTAAGTCAGTGATTTTCTGTAACATCTACTCCAAGCCACTTACCCGCTGCCGGGTTTCGGCGTTGGACGTTTGTGTCAGTCAAACTGTGTTGAATAAAGTTTTAACTAAATGTTATTTTCGTGGAGAAATGTGAGGTCGGTGAAGATGGCAATCTGTACGTTTGGTGGCGTCATGACTCTTGAAAGTTGCATTGCGACGTTGTGGCTTGACTAACGTCGGGGAATTCTCAATCTGCCATATTGGGTCATCGTAGAGGTACAATGCCACGTTAACAACCGGCCAACTTTGTTCCTGGATCCTATTGCACTGGAGTCGTAACAGGAGAGCGTGCATCTTTTGATGTGGCTGGTGAAGTTTATGTAAACTCACGTAAGGTCAAGGGAATTGTCTAGCTAGAGGTCGACAGTTGATTCGCATGTAAGCCACTATTTCCTTGAGGACAGTGTTCAACTGAGAGCACAAGTTCCTTGTTCGGCCGAAAAGATGATATTGTACCGCTTGAAGTATGTTTGTAGGAACAATCATTTGTCTACTTGAGGCCCGTTGTTTGGTTGAGCCATGATATTAACGGTGACTTAAGAAGTAGTTGATGAACAGAGAACTGTTCATGGTAACAATAGCATTGCAATAAAATAATATGTGAACACCAAAGAGCAGCTTCACATTCACATAGCATCTCAATATATATACAATCCCCTAGATGCGTCTCTGACATATTCCTCATCGTCATCCTCATCAGCAACATCTCCATCAGGTATTCCCACCAAATACCTGATCGCCAACATGCCTTCCTACCAAAACATCACCTTCGGGATCGAGCTCGAACTCATGACTCCCTTTCCCGACGGCCCCTACCGCATATATCGCCAAACGTCCCCTTCAGCCGCGGCACGCTGTAACATGGCCAAACTCCTCGCAAAGCGTACCTCTCTCCCAATTGCAGTAGAGTGCTGCCACTCAGAGAACGAGAAATGTACCATTTGCGCTGAAATCCCCAAGGAAGATCGTTTCGGATGGTACAGCGTCATGCAGTTCCCAGAGTCGTTGTCGAATGGAGATTTTATCTTTGATCATTGCTTCATGTTCAAGTCTGAGTTTCTTGAATATACTCATCCGTTGAGTATAAAGCGAGATTGGCCGGGCCTGGAAATCACGTCGCCGATCTTTCACGCTGGTGAGTTGGACTCGGGACTCAAGACTATGGAGACAGCACTGACGAACGTTCGACAGCTAGGTCTTGAAATCAGCGCTGATGATTCCTGCGGTATGCATGTTCACGTTGGTGTTGAGACAGGTATGACGATTCTTCTCGCGCAAAAGATCACCACCCTAGTGATTCTTCTCGAGAACACGCTTCTTATGCGTCTCGTTGCGCCGCCACGATGGGTAAGTGGCTTCTCTCTTCCGATCTGTGAAAATGCTGCTTTGGCTACTGACATGGATCTTCATAAACCCCTCGAAGATCCCAGCCTGATGGACCAGCATATTCCCGACATGAAGGCTATGAAACCAGGTAAGTGGAACGATTGGTACCCGAAGCAAATCTACAATATGCTCAGAGCAGTATGGCGCTGTAAAACCCTCTCCATTCTTGCTATGCGGTTGAAGAAAGGTTATGTTATCCGCTGCGGCTTCAACATATCTCTACGAAGTCACAAGCGCAGTGTTCCCGGAGGCGGCGATGGGCTTGAAAAATCCCCTACGACAGTCGAATTTCGGTATTCGCAGATGACGTTTGATCTTGAGCTGTTGCGAAACTGGACTGAGATTGTGGCACGAATTGTTGTTCTTGCGCAGGGTGACGCTGAGGAGTTTAAGAAGTGTGTTGAGATGGTAATGAAGATTAATGGGGAGGATGATAAGGATGTTTGGAAGGGTCTTATGACGGTTCTTGGACTGGGAGAGCGTGTTCCGCAGTGGGAGGAGCAGCTTGTGAAGTTTGAGAGGGATGAGTTTATTTCGCATCTTGATGATCAGCTTCTGCTGAAGCCTATCTAATTGTTAACGCTAGCATTGGAGGAGAGAACAGCTGGCTGTTGCTTTGGGGTCACGGTAAGTTAAGGTAAATCGACTAACAGAAACAGGTGCGGTCTTCTGTGGAATTAAATATGATTGTAAAGGAAACGAGGAATAAAAATGCAATTCTTCGACACAATCACAGCAAATAACGCCTATCGTGATGATATATGAAGTTCAATAAAATGATGTAGGGTAACCATATGACATGGCGATCTTGTCATGTAACCCACCCATCAGCCTAAGATCTCAGATCTAGCGTGGCAAACCTTGACAAGATCGATATCCATAAAAACATCTTCAACGATCCTTCGACCCAATTTTCCATAATAAGCCATCAATATACACGTGGTTCCTTCACTTATCAACTACATTCCATCAAACCCACATCCCGAGATATCCGTCTCCATCGTCGATGGCTGACGTGGGGACGGAATCTATCGTGATGTCATATCTCAAAGCAAGGCATCATGAACACCCAGATAATCCAATCATCGCGATTTGAATGGTAATCGGCCATCGCCAAGTCCATCGGACAATTTTCGATCCCAGATACTCGAGCCTTGTTCACCGCGTCATAGACAAAACTCACCAATTAAGAAGCCCGGATCTCGATACGGGCCTTGAATGGATGACAAGATGAACCATCTGGGGGAACGTGGCTTTGTATATAAGCCTAGCCTCCATCGTGAATCCTCACTGTGAAAAGGTACAATCTACAATAGTAAGAATACTAGCAAAAATGGCGCCTTCAGCAACAGACACCTCCTTCGCGGCCCACGTAGCAAGCCAATTCCAATCCTACGAATCAGACCGCCAGGCCTCGTCCAAGGAAACCCTCTACACAACCTCCAACGGCGCTCCCGTGCCCCATCCCTACGAGACGCAGCGATGTGGTGAAAACGGGCCTCTTCTCCTGCAGGACTTTCACCTGATCGATCTTCTGTCTCACTTTGACCGTGAGCGTATTCCTGAGCGTGTTGTTCATGCCAAGGGGAGTGGTGCGCATGGTTATTTTGAGTGTACGGACCCCCTGGATGATTTGTGTCTGGCGGATATTTTCTCGGAGAAGGGCAAGAAATGCTCTGTTAGTATGAGATTCTCGACGGTGGGTGGTGAGTCGGGATCGTATGATTTGGCGAGAGATCCTAGAGGGTTTTCGGTCAAGTTGAGGACTGATGAGGGTGTAAGTGGTTCCGTCGTGATGTTGTGGTGAAGTGCTAATGCGTGCAGAATTGGGATATGGTCTTCAACAACACGCCCGTCTTCTTCCTGAGAGACCCAGCAAAGTTCCCTCACTTCATTCACACCCAGAAGCGAGACCCAAGTAAGTCAATTCTCTCTAAATGTGTATCAATTTGGTGACTAACAGTATAGGCACTCATCTCACTCATGCCGACGACTCTTTCATGTTCTGGGACTACCTCTCCCAGAATCCAGAGTCAATCCACCAAGTCATGATTCTCATGGGCGACAGGGGGATTCCCAAGGGATACCGTTTCATGAATGGTTATAGCGGTCATACTTTCAAGCTGGTAAACAAGGCCGGAGAATGGGTTTACTGTCAAATCCACCTCAAATCCATGCAAGGCATCCAATTTGTCACTCAGGAAGAGTCAGCCGACTATTCACCCGACTTCTCCCAGAAGGATCTATACGAAGCTATCCAAAACGGAGATTATCCTAAATGGACTCTTGAAGTCCAGACAATGACTCCCAAGGAAGCTGAGGAATTGTGGGAGAAGCAAAAGATCAACGTCTTTGACCTGACCCACGTCTGGCCCCAGAAGCAATTCCCCCTCCGCAAGGTCGGAGAATTTACTCTTAACGAAAACGCAATCAACTACTTTGCTGAAGTTGAGCAAATTGCCTTCAACCCATCTCATCTGCCCCCGGGCGTTGAGCCATCCGCCGATCCCGTTCTTCAGTCTCGCTTGTTCTCATATCCGGATACCCACCGCCATCGTCTCGGCGTTAACTACCAACAACTCCCCGTCAACGCAACACGAACAGGATATAAATTCGGCAATTTCCAACGCGATGGCCAAATGGCATTCTACAACCAAGGCGCACGACCGAATTATCTTTCCTCCATTGATCCCATCAAGTTCCGTCCCCGCACTGTGGATCTCGACAAGACTCACGGTCACTTCACCGGCGAAGCCATTACGTTCCTCACCGAGATCCGACCAGAGGATTTCAATGCCCCTAGAGCTCTTTGGAGAAACGTTTTTGATGAACCTGCGAGAGAGAGGTTTATTAACAATGTTACGGGCAAGATGAAGTTGTGCAAGCAGGAAGAGCCTCTGAAGAGGCAGATTGCTATTTTCCGCGAGGTTGACCCTGAAATTGCTGAGAGATTGGAGAAATCAACTGGCATCAAAGGATATGATGGAATTGCCCAACTTTCTTTTAATGGAACACACAACGGATTCACTTCTGATGAGAGCAAGAAGCTTGCGAATGGAATCATCGCCAACAAGGGCAAAAGCGCGTGTGCACGTAATGGCGCACCGTGCAAATCGATGCATAGCAAACTGGAAACCAACGGGAAGTCAAATGGCGTGAACGGAAAATGAAAGATTGCAAATCAGACGGTGGTGGTGATGGAAGAATATGTAGCTCAAGATACCTTAGCGTTGTGAGCACCAGTCTTTCCCTGCCTCATTTTTATTTATCTTGTAACTTTATAAGTCTAATAAAAAATACTTTAAACTTGATAGGGATCGTAACATTATTCACAAGTTGATGAAAATGCTCTTAAGTTGGCTGGTGCATGACAGTCAGTTTTAATCAAGATCTAACAAATTCAGCTACGCAGTTGCAAGGACATTAACCTTCCCCTATCGGTGTTGTAATATCCTCGAACTATTTCGTGTTATCTCATTGAGATATCAAATTAAGCTACACTGCAACTTCACTGAAAGAACCTGTTCAGATATCACCTACGATCCACTATGAATGAAGGCCTCAGCCAACCTGCGAGTAAGTCCACGACATGATTTACCTCTGGGAGCCTACCTCTAATGTTATTAACCATGTTAGAGCTGCGGCTCAGACAAGCCTGGAACCTTTGGTACGAAGGTGACAAGGATACCGCCGAGACCAAGGCGAGGGAACTGCTCCTGGAGTCCCGCCTCGGGTGGTTTCATCAGGCAGATATGTACATGCTCCTGGCGACTTCTTCCAACTAATGCGTGAAGCAGTCCGCCTTTACACCGAGATTGCTGTGTGCGAGAGTCTGACAGACATCGAGCGAGAGGTTGTTGCCGGGTTCCTCAAGGATGCCAACTAGCTTCTGGACAAGGCTCGTCAGGACCAAGCCCGAATCGACCATCAAATTCAGAAGAATCTTTACGGTTTAATCTGTACTCAGCATACATTTGCTAACGTTACGCTCTAGGGCCGATGGGATGGACATGGACGAGCTTCACGAGGCGCAGATCGAAGAAATGAACAAGCGTCTTGATGCCGAGGAAGCCGGCATCATCGAAGATGACCTTGAAGATGTCCCCGATGGTCAGGAAGTTCCCGGGGTTGACCGATGAATCTCAGCATACTGGGCCCCGGCGCACTGACTCTCTGCATACCGAATCTCAGCGCTCCGGCGACTCCCAGGACACCGTGATCGGAATGGGCATTGATGACATTGATGAGCCTCTGCCAGACATTGTCAGATACCAGATCGGTTCTGGTCACAAGAAGGATGGAAATAGCGTCTAGAGGCTCTTTCACATAGCAGGCGCCCTTGTTGTCATGGATAGTGGTTAATAGGGAAGATCAAATCAGACGGCTTACCGCGTGATGGGTAATTGAAGCATTGGAATGGTCCAGTCTTTCTGATGGGCTGAGGAGACAGGTGTTGATCGATGAAGTCTTCACTTGGAAGTTCCGGTTTGATAAGTCAAAATTTGCGTCGTTGAGGTCTCTAAACATTAATTCAACCTGACTATCAAGCTTTCGTCAGGGTGTTTGTACTGCTGCTCACCGACAAATGAACTAAACAAAGACACAACATATTGGAGCCAAAGGACATTGAATAAATATGACTGGAAATCACGTTGATGTATGAGGGAAGTCAACCTGATTGTCTCAAGAGCGCTCAGAAGGCATCAGGATAGTTGCTCGACTTTCCTCCAGACGTTGTAAACCGACAAGACTCTAGAGAACCAACAATGACCATCAACTGACATGCCATACCACGTCGTAAAACAACAGAACGACAAACGATGCACAAAGCCACTAAGAATTTCTTCCATACCACCAAGTCCCATCCAAAACGAACCTCCGGGTCCTCTTCCGTGTTCTTTGCCGTATCCTCCGGCCTTTCAACCTCCGCTCCGTATGTGGGGCCGGCGCCTTACTTCCCCTCCTCCTTGACCTCCGGCCTAGGAGCCTGCCAACTACAACTCGGCGGCGCACACGTCTCGGCACACTTCACACACGCCAGCTCGCTCTTCCTAAAGCTCCCCTTGATAATCCTCTTATCGTCAAACGCATATCTCGGACAAAGCATCGTGGGGCCTGCGTTCCGTCCAAACAGTCGTCGCTGGTAGTCACACGCTGAGCCCAGGTCGTCGACGGCGCAGAACATGTCGATGTAGTGGAAGGCTTCGCCACCGATGATGGCGCGCCCGCGGGTCATTTGGGGGCATTCGGGGCCTTTGGCGCAGCAGCATACCATGCGTTGAAAAGAGTACGTGCACATTCTGTGATTTCAGTGGAGATTGTAGTTTTGGGAATTTGGCCATAGAGGGAGTAAGGGGTTGATCACGCGGTTTATAAAAGAGGTTGGACGGGAGGAGTTGTATATATGAGAAATGCCGGCCGTTACACGTCCCCGGCTCCGCAAACCCCAAAGGGTGTCTTGTTTGCTCAACGTCCCGTTGTACCATGCGGCGAGCCGTAACCAACGACGGGGGTCGCGGAACAAGGTGCAAACACGGTTTTGGGAACTCGAGATAGACGAGACGGGTCAGTATCGCGAGTGCGACTAGCACGGTAGCCCTTCACAAATCAACTTTGGTACGCATTGCCTCGCTCTACGTAGCTAATCCATCTGATCAATGGTGGTAGCATCGCCGTTTTGTCCTCCCGACACACCAGCAACTTTTTTGTCTTCAACACCAACAGGATATCTCCAGCCAAAAGAATCCTCAGCTCGGCCAAGTTGGATATCCTTCAGATGCGTAAGCAACTTCTCAAATAGCGGTCCAGGCTGTTCGCTCCCGTCCTTGATATACGTAACAACATCTTCCTTCCCATCCACACGACGTGTAATACTCCGAATCGGCACCAGCGCCGCCGCAGTCCCTGCTGCAAAAACCTCTGTAAACTCCTTGAGCTCGCCATACTTGATCGGTCTCTTCTCAACTGTCCATCCGTAGCTGCGCGCTAGTTCCTGGATGCTATCGCTCGTGACACTCTCGATAACACACTTGGAGTCTGGTACCGCGAGGGTGACCTGTCCCCCGTTGTCCTTGACACCGATGAAGCCGCTCGTGCTAAACTCGTCAATCTCTTCGTGGCGCACACTATCCAGGTGCAGCGTGATACCGTAGCCCTCGTCACGCGCTTTATCGCTCCAGCGCAGCACAGGTGCGTAGTTTCCGCCAACCTTTGCGTTTCCTGTGCCGTTCGGCGCCGCACGGTCAAAGTCCTCGAGAATAAGCGCCTTCACGGGGTGAGCGCCGTGGTACACGCCCGTAGGAATGACAAACACTGCAAAGATATATTCATCTGGTGGTGAAAGACCAAGCTGGGCGCTTGAGCCATACAGCTGAGGACGGATATACAGCGCAGCGCCAGTGTCGTGAGGAGGAACGTATTCAGCGTTCAAAGCGACAGCTGCACGAACGGCATCGAGGAAGAGATCTTCGGGGACGAGGGGCATCGACACGACTTCTGCAGAGTGTTGAAGACGTTTTGCGTTTCGGTTGGGTCGGAAGATGGTGATTGCTTCATCATTGGGGGTTCGGAATGCCTTCAGACCTTCGTAGGCTTGTTGGCCGTAGTTGAGAGCTGGAGCCATGCCGTGGATGCGCATGAAGGGATCGGCGACGAAGCGAAGAGGAGTCCATTTTCCTGTGCTTCGACTGTAGGTTGATTCAATGTGTCCATTGACTATTAATGTCAACACCAGCCCATAAAAGCGACAGCTTGGGCACTAACCTTCGCGGACCTTGAAGCCCACGTTAGACCAGTCAATGGTATTGACGGGAGGAGGAGGAAAAGCCGCCATTTCGATACACAATGTCAAACGAGTCTGCAGCCAAAAGTCAGCGTTGAATTCCAACCGTTTTTTATACCCCAAGCCACTTACATTTATAAGCTCTCGGTAAGTTGTAGTAAGTGCTCGAAGATGCTTTGTACAATGGGCACTAATGAATCTGACTCCCAATTGGAATTTATTTCGAGACTCCCCGCGGCCGATGTCGCAACGCGCGGGGTGCTTTACGAGCAACGCGTTAGTTTACGTTTATTTTTGGGCTGTTTTCAGGGCGCATAATTCACCGGTGTGATGTCATGATAAGCGGGCGGGAAACGGTTGAAAAATGGGAATTTACCGTTTTGTTGAGTCATGATGGCATGGAGGCGCAAACCTTGTGTCAATTGGCATGGATCAAGTTGTATCCTTCTATTTATTCTGCTTTTATCTTATTGCTATAACGCTGCACAAGAATCATGTGCCTATACAAAAAGAATTTAGAGTAGAGTGTGCTAAAGAAACCATTTGCTCGCGAGAGTCCGTAATAAAGAAAACCTCATTCCTTATTGTAACCCATACCCATCATAACTCTAACGACTATAAAAACAAAAAGTCGTCATATAGAACTACTCTTTTGGTGCCGTCTAGTTTTTGGACGTGACGATCGTTTTAATTCCCCTGCGCCCGCTGACCCAACGCCAACGGCACAAAGACAGATGCAATAACACGCAAGAATTCCACAATACGCCTGTAGTCAGGCAAGAGTAGCGAGCTTAGAGAGACAAGTGAGGACGCCTGTAGAGTTAGTATACTGTTAGGTACAGATTGGGGGGGAGGGAACGTACCACTGACACCCTGCGTAAGGGTGGCTGTTGCTTCGGTGTTGCGGTTACCAAGACTGACTGTGACGACGTTCTTTACTGAACCGTCTTCTTGAAGTCTGTTTGCCCACTTAAACACCTTCTCGTCCTCTCGTCCATCACCAATGACCATCAAAAAGTCAACGGCTGTCTTGTGCTCCTGAGTAGAGCTCATCTCCTCCTTGAGAGTCTCAAACACCTGTCTAGCGGCAGTTCGCTTTGTCCAATCAATAGGCTCGACAGCGATACAGCCATCCAGGGCGATAGCATGGACGCGCTGAGATTCACAGGCATCATTGACGTGACTGGCGCAATCTGAAGCCTGTCGAGAGGCAGTCTCATAGTCCTCTGCACTCTTGTAGTGGAAAATCAGACTGCAGCGTCGTTCCTCGATCTCTGCACCAGGAGTTCGCTCGAGGTAATATGTCATGATAGGTCGTACTGACTCCTTCCAATCCTTGACGTGATCGAGATCAGCCATCTCGGTCCACTTATCGCTGCCATGGGCCTTGAGGAAGCATCCGTTCTCAGCAATGAGACCGAGATTAGGAACCCTACGGAATACTCGGTCAAGCTCGTCAGGTCGACGACCAGACATGACGTAGACAGTGTTGCGCTCATCAAGGAGCAACTCGTTCAGCACATCAAGTGTTCGCTGGGGGCTGATGGGAATGATCTGGTTGACAGGACCCCAGGCAACAAGTGTGCCCTCGTAGTCAATGATGAAAAGTCGACGGTTGGCGTTGAGATACTTGTTAGATAGGGCTGGAATCGACAATCGAGGAACAGATGTCTGGTCTCGCTTGTGCTGCTCCTCATACACAATGTCCAAACGACCAAGGAACTCGGTGAACCAGTGAGAACCAGTATGGTTCACAACACGGCTGTAAAGGTTGTTCCATCGCCTGTCCTTCTCCTCCTCGCCCATTTCCAGGGCTTGCTTGATAGCATCGGCGCACTGTCGGTAATCCCAAGGGTTCACAGCAAGTTCATTCTTGGCAAATAGTGAAGAAGTGCCAGTAAACTCAGAAAGGATCAAAGAACCGTGCTTCTTCTCAGGCAAAAGCTTTCCATCTTGGCAGAAGAGATATTCATGAGAGGTCAAGTTCATGCCCTCACGCTGGCTGGTAATCATGAGAGCATCAGCAATGGTCAACAGAGCAAGGTATTGAGCGTAGTCAATATCCTGCTTGAGGTAAACCACTGGCTGGTACGCAAGATTGGCCCACGATGAGTTGACTCTGGTCACAATGTCGCTAACGGTGGCCTCGAGATCACTCTTTTCGCTGGATGAAAGGGCAACTTGGATGAGAACAGTATTCTCACGCCACTGAGGGTTCTTGTTGAGGAACAGTTCGTAAGAGAGAAGTTTCTGACGAACACCACGGACATGATCAAGCTTGTCACGAGCTACGATAAGCTTCTTGCCCTTGTAACGCTCTTGCATAACCTTCAGCCACTTAGCAACATCTGGTGCATCAAGATGCTCACGAAGGCTAACAGGATCAATACCAATGGCGAGATGAATGACGTCGACAAATCGATCTTCAAGCTGAAGACCATCCGGTGTCGCCTCTGCGCTCAAGATACGACTGCAAGTCTGGAGGAAATGACGTCCGTACTCATGGATTTGGAAGCCGACCAAGTTAGCACCGAGCATACCCTCCAAGAGTTCCTTTCGAACAGCCAGGCATCGGAAGACCTCTGAGGAGGGGAAAGCAACGTGTAGGAAGAAGCCGATTTTGGCCTCTGGGAGCTTCTTGCGGACCATGCCAGGAACGAGAAGCAAGTGATAATCATGAATCCAGATAACATCCCCACGCTTCCAGTTCTTGATAATCTGGTCGGCAAAGGCTTGGTTAACGTTGACGTAGTACTTCCACGAGTGATCCTCGTAAGCTTTGCTCTTGGGGTTGTCGGGAATCTGGTAGTGGAAGACTGGCCACAAGATGTGCTTGCAGAAATGAGCATAATGTCCGTCAAAGTCCTTGTCGGAACAAAAAACAGTCAACATGTTGTGCTCATTAGCTAGAACAGCCTCAATGTCCTCCTTCTGCTGTGTACCATCAAGAGCATCAGTGGGCATGCCCAGAGTGCCCACCCAGGTAATGTCGTCGATTTTGCCATCGCGAGCAGCAGCCTCAGCAGCATTGCGCAGTCCACCATTACCCTGATCAGCATTCACAACCATCCAGCCGGCCGAGGCAAAGACTCGATCGTGGCTGTCGCTTCTTACGAGAGACCTCGGTTGCAGAACTCCCTGGCGACCAAGTTCGCGAGCCTTTTGCATTGTTCGATTGTTCTCGGAGAGGGAAGCTGAGGGAGGAGGAGAGCTGGCGCGAGACTTGGGTTGGTTGGCTCGGCTACCCCAGGTTCTCGCATGCTCAATGCTGGAGCTGGCGCCCTGCGGAAATTGTATTCTGAATCCATCTTCGTTCGCGAAAAGATTGGAATCAGTCTCTTCAGTCGGTGTATGGGGAGGAGTAATATTCTCCTTTTGGAACAGACTCGGTTGACGAGCTAGAGGGGCAGGTCGTCCACCGGTGGGAGCTGCTTTGGGAAGAGCAGAGGGTTTTGTAGCCTTTGGATTTGAAGATCCGGACAAGGAAGCTCGATTGGGATCGGCGCCGAGGGGAGGTGTACCGGGGAGGGTAAAGTGGATGGTCTTGGGGAGGAAGCTATCGTCATGTTAGTGCTCGTCATTTTTCGCCAAGGTTTGGGTGGGCTTTATGATGGAGGGGCTAGAGCGGGGAAGCAACAAAAAAATCATCGAGGGAGGCGACATACAGAGAACACACAAAGACGGTCATTTTGACTGATGTTTTATGTGAGAATTGCTCAAGAGGCTAATTTGTTGGTGTAGGTGTCGTCGTCGTTCAAAGTGTTGGGGCGTCTGAAGCTTATTGACGATAAAGATTTGATCGGAATACTATTGGATTCTCTCGTATGGCGACTTCATGTGGATGTAAAACTGAAAATCAAGTGGCAGGCGAGTCGAGTTTTGTTGAGGGATGTAGCTTGTCGCAGACAAAACGCCTCTTTGTCGCAGATGCGCTCAGCTGTAAATCGAGCCGAAAGTGGCGAATAGCACCGCAAATGGTTGGATGCGAACGGCTACAAGATGCGAGTCTGCAAGGTTGGATAAATGAAACCAACAAGAGACAAGATAAATAATTGCAACGAGAAAATCTCCGATGTGGCCGCTGTTGCTCCGTGTCGTGAGATTCGTCAGGTGAGTTATAGAGATGCACGGTTGATCAAGCTTGGATAGCTCCGAGATCGTTGCTCAACAGCTCCCTTTTTTTTTTTTTCTGTCGACAGAAGAGGGAGGATCGACAATTAAAAGAATTTGAGAGGTATTTTCCAGTAAAGGAACAACCTATAAAATAGCCCTGTCAGTTTCAAAATGGTCTGGACTTGTCCGTGATTGTCTGGATGAATTGGATGGGTGTATAGAAAGACAGGGAATATGAGGAAATGCAGCCAGTAAAGTAGAGCGCCCACTCTGACGTAATGCCTGCTCTACACCTTGTGCTGCTGGAATGGGAGTGACAAGGGCAAGGAGTTTTAAGCCTCAAGCGAGAACCGTTGGTACCTGATAAATAAATAAAAAGGAAAATCGTCTGCCAAGTGGAGAATTATAGTATGAGGAGGATCATGTGAAGGTCAAAATGAATTGTGACGGACAATTGGATTGTGATGAAGGGCCGATTGTACCCAGTATGTGCTATGATAGAATATTGCTGTTGCAGAAACAGGAAAGCAGTTCAACAAAAATAAGAAATATAACAGACAACGCACACAAATAGATAAATCGTGACGTAGCTTGGCAGAAGAGAAATCGGGACCAGTTGTTGAGGATCTCGAGACAGGAGAGTTTGGTCCGTGATCCACGAAGAACCAAGCTCAGGTCAGGTTTAAAAGTTGATAGCTTGGAACAAGGTGGAATATTCACATCCAATTGAGGACCAATTGAGGAGGGGTGTGGTGTAAGGGCAGCCCAAACACAATGAGCAAGGAGGGGCATCAATCGGTATAAAAAAACTTGGTCTTTTTTTGGCAGCTAATCCGAGTAAGGTCTGAGTTTTTGTCTTATTTTTTAGCCTTCTTTTTTAGAGAAAAAAGGACAAGCGCCAGGCGAAGTAACAAGATAAATCGGACAGTGGACCGATGCACAAGCAACGTGTGGAGTTTCAGGCCCACGATAGCCTGTCATTGTTGTTTAGGCGGAGCTGTACATGGCGGGTAGGCTAAACACGGGTCGAGGAGGGAAAAAACAAGGATGATGTATCGATGATGAGACAGAATTGACTTTCAAGAAATTAGGGCCGGTAATGCTTCTGTTTGGCTGATGTGATATACGATATATGATACTGATCCTACAGCTGATGGAGTGACGTGAGAATTCGACAATTGGCTAACAGAGAGAGACTGTTAATGAATGGGGAAGGAGACGTACATGAAAATAACCAGGTGTCATTGGTCTACAAATGGAGAAATGCCCCCGGTTGATTGTTGGAATTGGGTGGTGATGCTTTTGGTGGGAGGCTGTTATAACCAATCTATCGGGCCTGTACTGTAGGTTACGTGTAGGTGCACAGCTACCCCAGTGGCTGGACGTTAGGCGGCCTCTCAAATCGACACGCCCTCTTGTATTTCGTCGATCATGCACTTCACATGCCTGATAAATTGACAGCTTCTCTTACTATACTTGTCGCTTCTCAGGCATTTGGATCGAGGTATCGAGGAATGGGTATGATCATGACTAGAGCCCAGAGGAAATCCATAGAACATAGTCTCATTTTCATATTGTTTATAAGAGCTTCGCTGCCCAATATCAAACTATCCAAACTTTCTCTTGCACCGTGCTCCAAGTCACGCCGGCTATTCTTGACATGGACGCATTCATGATATCCATGGTAACCATGACCGTCAAACTACGCCTGAAACAACCACCACCATCTCACCAACACCGCCAAGCCCAGACCATCTAACCATTCTCAATAGAAAATCACAACAACTCTCCATGCACTTCACTCAAAAGAACATCTCACACCCTTGTCACAAACTGGCTGCACCGGCCCGTCTGCCATACCACGCCGTCTTACACGGGCCGTTTTTACTTCCCGTCTTCGTATCAAATTGACTGAATCTGCCGCATTGTTGATGCTGTGTGAGGTTAAAAAACCGCATGGACCATAGGATTGGAGAGATGCATAGGTTGGTGGCTTGCACAGATGGGATGCGTGTGCAACTTGCAGGACAATGGCGATGTTATGCGTCTCGGCCAGATTCCATCTACAGAAGCTCTGTCTAGATCGAGTCCGAGTATTCCGCTCTGACGGGAAGTATCTGATTAAACTTTGAAATGCTGTAGATACTGACGAGAACAGATCATCAGGGGACCCTTTCCATTTTCGATATTGCTGCTCAACTTGGATGCACCCCGCAGCCTCTCCGTGGTGGAGTAATTCCTGTGCCTCTTTTAATTCTTTCGTCCAACCCGAGACTGCGCCTTGGGGCAAATGGCAAGAAAATAATCAAGTCAGGTATTGATTATTGGGGCAATCGTCAAGCCCGGTCCGTGTCACATGGAAAATCTCGATCAATCACTATTCTCTGATATGATCATCAGCAACATGAGATGATGCTGTTGGTTGCAGCCTGCAGCTTTTACTGGTACAGCATCTTCTCCAACTTTCCAAGCACCGGACTTCCGTAACATGGCACAATGCGAGGCGGCCCCAATAATAACTAATACAGGGATAGTCGGCTTCCACCTGAGCCCACAGCCGGCCGGAGTACCGGGGGCCCGCAACGGGACCGGCGGGCAACTGCGTTTTTTTCTCTCCTGTGTAAGCGCTTGTAACCCTTCACTGACAATAACACCTGCGTGACTATGTACTTGAAAGATAGCCATTTTGTCACCATTAGATACCTGTTTCATTCCCCCGCATCTCTTTAGGTTGCTCGCTGCCCGATGCTATGCTTGCCGGGGTCATAATCATCCACTCACGTTCAGCGGGGAAACCTCGTGGTGTCATGGTAGGGTAGCTTCTAACTACTCTAACTTGAAGAAAAAAAAAGAAAAGAAACATCCTTAAGATGCATCAGAAATGCAACGCCGGTCCGGGTCCGATATGATCCGACCGGAAGGCTGGGCATCCAAGCCTGATTCGAATACATGCAGTTTGAGGCTTTCTTGTGATCGAGATGAGATGTTCTTGAAGATAATTCCAGATATTTCCATGACTTGATAATAGCTTGGAGTGCGTCGGGATTTCGGGATAAAGTGAATTTAGCTCTGACATGGGTTTTGCTACCCCACAGCGCCAACACCACTTTCTAGACAGTTCCAACATATCGTGAGCTTCACTCATTCTAATAGCTCTCTACGTGTTTCCAACCAAACTATAGTATCATCAGGTGAAAAGAGGCCCATCTGCATCTAAGCGGACCTATCAACCCCTTGGTCTTGAAAAGCCGCATTTCGATCGAGGGTGTTCACTACATGGTGGGACTGCATCTTGGATCACAGTCCAGAAGCTCACTTCAACTCCCGTGCATGCATGCATGATCTGTTGCGAGGCCCCCACCTGACAAAAGAAACTAGACCGTCAAGCATTTGCGTGAGATTCGGAAGTCTCCCGTGCTGAGCGCGCCTACAGATCTCATCCCAAAGATAAGCCAAGCACGTTTTTCCGTGCCTCAGTGAACTCACCCTATCATCTCAACATTCGACCATTGAAACATACGCGGCACAGCAAACTAGAGCGAATCACTTCAGGGGTATCTTGACTTCTAAGAGTAACAAACACCATTTTCGGGATTCTAATTCCGCCAGACCCGGACGGCCTTGTCTTTACCTCCACTGCCAACCCGCTGTCCATCTGGTGCCCAATCTACTGCGTACACTTCGTCCTGGTGGCCGGGCAGATCTACGGCGAGTTTGTGAGAGGCCATTGACCACACCTTTAGTGTTGTGTCTTTTGATGCAGTGACGAGAAGGCGGGAGTCTGCTGAGAAGGCACATTGGTATACAGGGGCTACGTGGCCGCGGAGGGTGTTGATAAATTTTCCGTCCCTGTAGTTGTTAGTATGCTGAACATAAATGCGTCTTGGGGCATAGTTAGATTATGGCATAGCTTACCTGGCACTCCAGAGCTTGGTGTGGTTGTCCCATCCTGCACTGGCAATGAGAGATCCATCAGGGGAGAAAGTGACGTGGTTCACTTGCTTCTGATGACCCAACATACGCGCAACAGGCTTTGTGCTCTGCGCAGGATCCCAAAGATACATGGTGAAATCATCACTGGCAGTGACCAACCGCTCAGCGATTCTGCCCTGGAACTTAGCAGCCTTCTCAAACCTCTCCTTAGCCTTTCGTTTCTTTCCCTCTTCTGTGTCAGGCACAGGCGTATGGTCGTAGAACCCAGTCCTCAGAGCAAAATCTGTCGAGAGAGCAAGATGGTTCACCCAGTGGGCGTGAGATGACAAGGTGTGCACAAGAGTTCCCTTCTCGGCATTCCATACTCGGACCGTCTTGTCGTGACTGGCGCTGTATACGAGACCCTCGCCTCCCCAGCGTACACAGCTTACACTGCTCTTGTGTCCTGATAGTACATGCTCTGTCCTTCCTGTGTTGACAACCCATATCCGGACTGTTGCATCTTTGCTT
Organism: Fusarium beomiforme; assembly: GCA_002980475.2. Taxonomy (NCBI): domain Eukaryota; kingdom Fungi; phylum Ascomycota; class Sordariomycetes; order Hypocreales; family Nectriaceae; genus Fusarium; species Fusarium beomiforme. The sequence continues at coordinate 14,540 of PVQB02001022.1, read as the reverse complement.
GCACTGGCTAATCGCGGCGTGCCGTCTCTCCATAGATGATAAGGTTCCCAGACGATATTGGTCACCCACTTTGAATGCCCCGTCCAAGGATTACCAACAGCCTTTCCAGTTTCAGGGTCCCAAAGACGAACTGACTTATCCATACTTCCAGTAGCCAGACGCACACCATCAGGGGACCAAGCAACCGCCAATACCCATCCGCTGTGCCCAGCGAGTGTGTACTTAGGTGTTCCAGTATCAGTATCCCATATCCGTGCTGTCTTATCGCCAGAACCCGTCGCTAGTCGATTGCTGTTCTTGGGACTGAATTGAGCTGCGAGAATTGCTTCGCCATGACCGGGAATCTTGTGGGACATGCGCGTTACGGGCTGGACCTTGAAAACAGCCTGTGGCTCGGCGCTAAGTGTGACAGTCGTTTCGAAAGGGTTCTCGATACCATGGCTGCGAAGAAGCTGGAGGAGGTCGGTAGGATATTGGTCCACGATTATTTCGCTATCTGGGATGTGAATTCGGAATCGATATGGGAGGAATTCTTCTTTTTCCTGCCCAAGTCAGCAAAATCCCAGTCACGTAGTATTCAGGCAACGAACTCTAGCAAGTAGTGTATTCAACAGAAGTGACAAATTCTTTTCTGAAGCATCGGCAAGAGGAACTTCAATCACATCTGCCATCTGCTTTCCATCTCCATCCAAGAATCTCGCCTTGAACGAGCCAGCAGGGCCAGAAGCGATCGCTGTAACATCTTGTTGAATCTGAGAGCGCTCAAGCTCTTCTCTCTTCTGCCGTTTCGACGGCGGGGGTACAATTGTCGCCATCGTGGATAATATTCGTCTTTGATGCTTCACAGAGTCTGGAGAAATTCAAGCGGCATGGTGGGGCAGATTTTTGGCAAAATCTTTAGAAATTTTGGCGGTGAGGAGCTGCAGTGTAGCATGTGATGGGTGGCAGAAAAGTCGAGACTTCAAGCGTGGATGACAAAAGTGTATGGATCAGTCTAGGGTAATTTGTGTCAATTTTAGCATAAACTTTGGCAATCTGTTTGACCCGTTTATTCTTGACCACTTGAATCAGTCTTAAGTTTTCTGACACCCTGAGTGAGGTGAGAGGCCCATACCCATACCCATTCTACTAAAATCTCAATGCTGCTCTACTAACAATTTTGGCACAAGTCCCCGCATAAACCCGTTAGCGACAAGCCCTGCCAGGCTGTCTTTCTTTCTTTCAAAGAAGTGTAAAAATTCATCATTTTAAAAAAAGGCTCCAATTTCCCAAAACGCCTTATTCTCCTTGCTATTGAGTTTGTTGTCCACCTTGAGAAGTCCGTCCGCGCATCCTCTTGTTAGCCGGAGCGACATAGTGCTGGAACTGCGGCATGTCCATTGTAGGCACTGGGATGGGCGTCTGTTGGGGGTTCTGGGGGAGATACATCTGTGATTGCATCATGGCTTGTGCCTGAGCTTGAGCCGCCTGCGCCTGCGCGTGTGCTTGGGCCAATCCTTGGGCTTGCACTTGAGCTTGGGTGGTTTGTTGGGGCAGTGGTTGTTGTTGAATGTGCTGATGCATTTGCTGCTGCTGCTGTTGTTGTTGCTGCTGATTCTGCTCCACCACTTGCTGACGACGCTGTCTGGCCCGCTGCTTTTGAACAGATGATTGCCTCTTGGTTTCCTCGATTTGCCGATGTCGCTTGTCTTGAGCTTCTTGCCGCTTTTGTCTTTGCAGATCCTCATTTTGGACAGCATAGATGGCTGCAACACGAAGCTGAAGGTGCGATAGCTGCGCAACACGATCTGGATGCGACATCTTGCGATACTCGCTCTTGAACTGATGAAAGGTTTCGCCGGTCAAGCGGAGGACGGCATTAGAGACACCTGCGACCTGGATTGCAGCTTGAGTCTCGATATCAGGCTGCGGCCCTTCGTCTTGCCAAGGTGTCAGGAGCGGCGTCGCAACCGGATCCAAAGTCTGGTCACCGTCCAGGTCTTCCATCATGTTCGTCTCGTCCTCGCTTTGGGCTTCGGGCGTCGGAGGTTCGGGCGTACCGGGCTCGTGGTTGTGCTGATTGCAGGTAATGGTGAGGACCCATCCTCCCATAGTCTTGCGATGAACCGCCTTTGCTTTCCAAGGGCAGTCTGTCTTTTTGGTGGTTGTCTTGTGTTTTGTCGCCATGCATCGATAGGGCCTCCCGCCGCGATCGCAGACAAGATCGCATCGTACTATGTCGTTTCCTGGGACGTCGGCACCACCCACTTTGCCTCGATGAGACCTAGCCTTGACAATCTTGTAGCCCTCCTTTTCCATGCGGTCGCTGAGTTCCTTGAAAAGTTCCTCATAGCTGTTGAAGATGCCCGAATGGGGCACAGAGACGGCCTCGAGTATGCCAAACATGATGAGTTCAAAGAACGCGATCAACGCGTTTGGAGCTCAACGATGTGTGGATTTGGTGGTTAACCGGTGTCAGGCGTGGCCGCGCGTAAGGTAGCGGGGGAGGGTTGAGGAATTTCCCTGCGGATAAATATCGGCTGTTTTGTTCTGTGTAACACAAGCTGACGCGCGTTGTAGAGAAACTTCCATCCGGTATTATACTCGGGTAATTCTCTGTTGTTCTCTAAAATCAGAGCTGAAATGCTTAGGTATAGGGTGTCAAGTCACTCTTTGCTGGCGTTTGATTGTCACAGCCTGGGTGAGTCTGAGTGGAGTGCATTCTGGAGTATGCATCCAGCTTTGGATACTTCGCATAGTCGCATGGTCGGATCATTTTCCGCAACGTAGCCAAAAGTACCTAGTTATGATGCAATGTCAGGTTTGAGATTCACGAAAGCATGGCTTTAACGTTTATTTGTGTGAGAAGTTAGTTGTTCTTTCATCTTATTGCTTTGAATCTTAATTCAGGGCTCAAATCGCCTTCATACACAACACGATGTTGATTCTGGTGACATGGTATGATCCACAACTGGACTTAAAAAGACAGCAGAGCCTCAGTAATAGCGGCCTTCATATGAGTGCCTGAAATAACAGGTGCTTCGGGTTGCTCCCGGCACTTGATGTTGTTTTCGTCTACCTCCCGAACTACCGGGTAGCTGAGGTAGATCAGCTCAATCGGCTAACAGGTTTCCTAGAGCTGAAAGAGTTCAAGGATGATTAACATCCAAAGATTCCAAACTAGATATCTTCTGTTTATCTTGGTATTCATAATCTAAACTATTACTGGATGCCAGTGTACCTAATGATAGTAGATCCTTGTTCCTGATGGGGATAGTGTTGATAAATAGAGTGGACGAATGTGTCGATGCTGGGGCCGGGTAATAGTTTTCCAATCTTCCCCAGATTTTGGACTCAATTACCCCAGGTCACGCCTGATCTTCTGCATACTAGCTCGTATCTATCACGGTAGAACCATCGTTAGCTTCACTTCTGCGATGATAACGAGATATGATCAGCCTGTTCCTGGGCGGGGTAGTCTTCGGGTAACAGTTAACCAGTTGGACCGTACGATATACAACCCAAGTTGATAAGAGGCATGTAAGAGGACTCATTATATAAACCCATAAGGATCTCGATGTTCATAAAGAAGGACAGAACAATATACCCAGTATCCAATCCTTCAAACTACTCTATCCAACGCCTCTCCACATATTCATAATGGTTGACTTCAAACTATCTCCCTCCCAGGTTGAGGCCCGGCGACATGCCCAAAACTTTGCAAAGACGGTGCTTACCAAGGCCCCGGCCGCATACAACGATATCAAAGACCAATTTGCTCGCTTCCAAGCTACCCGACCCTTTTATCAAGAAGCAGTCAAGCATGGCTTGATCAAAGCTCAGGTTCCTATTCCACTCGGCGGAACCATGGAGAGTCTTGTTCACGAAGCCATCATCCTCGAGGAGCTTTTCGCTATTGAACCGGCTTGTTCACTCACCATTGTTGCTACTGCACTTGGATTGATGCCGGTGATTCTCTGCGATTCTCCTGATCTTCAGACAAAGTTCCTCAAGCCTTTTATTTCTGGCGAGGGTGATCCTCTGGCTAGTTTGATGCACTCTGAGCCTGGTGGCACAGCAAACTGGCTCCAGAAGGGCGGACCTGGTCTTCAGACAACAGCTCGAAAGGTCGGCAACGAGTGGATCATCAACGGTGACAAGGTTTGTGCACTTCCTTTCCAGACGTCTTAAGTATATGCTAATGTTTGTTTCAGCTCTGGCCGTCAAACAGTGGTGGCTGGGATTACAAGGGAGCTGATCTTGCATGCGTCGTCTGCAGAATCTCTGACGACCCATCCAAGCCCCAAGACCCTAGCATCGAACCCGCCACAAATGTTGCCATCCTCCTGGTGACTCGAGAGACCATCGCCAGCAACAATGCAGATGCTTACAAAATCCTGGGCGAGCCTGAACTTGCAGGTCACATCACCGCAACCGGACCTCACACTCGCTTCACAGAGTTCAAGGTTCCCCAGGAGAACCTTCTGGCAACTGGTCTCAAGGCACAGGGTCTTGTCGAGACTGCCTTTGCCATGTCTGCTGCTCTGGTGGGCGCCATGGCTGTAGGAACTGCACGCGCAGCCTTTGAAGAAGCCCTTGCGTTCGCCAAGTCTGACACCCGCGGTGGTACCAAGCCTATCATCGAGCATCAGAGCGTTGCCGACAAGCTTATTGACTGCAAGATTCGCCTTGAGACCAGTCGTCTTCTCATCTGGAAGGGTGTGACCACGCTCGAAGACGAATCTCTCGAATGGAAGGTGAAGCTTGAGATGGCGATGGAGACCAAGATCTTCACGACTGATGTTTGCGTTGATGTTGTCATCGATGCCATGAAGGCTGTTGGAATGAAGTCTTATGCAAAGGATATGTCTTTCCCTAGGTTGTTGAATGAGGTTATGTGTTATCCCCTGTTCGATGGAGGAAATATTGGTCTTCGACGACGACAGATGCAGAGGGTTATGGCGTTGGAGGATTATGAGCCTTGGGCAGCTACTTATGGACCTTCTAAGCCCGTTGATAAGTCTCGCCTATGATGTAGATACCATTGTTGCGTCTTTAGTCAGTTCGGGGTATCTTTTCCCTTTGAGCGAATACAAGTCACGTTAAATATGTTACCGACCTTCCATACCTTGTAACTCGGACCTGAAAATAATTGGCCCATAATCACATCAATCCGCTCCCAACCACCTGTAGGCAAATGATGCGAAAAGCCATAGTGAGGTGCAGTGAACAAACTGTTACGCTTCACTCGAGTCGACCAACATAGGCCTGTCACAGAACAGTCTGAAAAGTATGAACTCGATATCCTTTCAGTAATTCAGTCCCTTTCGGTGTCTTAATCAAATCCAAGACATGTTATTCAACCATTATAATTGGGTTATTTACAATATCTTGGAAGCAAATAAGTTGGGCTAATCCTGCCTTTTTACCATACCTCGACTGCTTATACTGGCCAGAGATTCATGCACCCTAGCTATAAATAAACAGAGCGCCCTTGACAACTATGTGTTCTGGAACTAGTCATAATTCGTTTCTTTCATCCGGTTAGCTACGGCTGGGCTGTGTTCGAGATCTAATGTGCCGGTATGATGTACTTCTTGCCAGCAGCTGTGTGTAGGGTGGTTCCAACCGTCAATGGAATACCCTGGAACAAAGTCAAGTAGCGATGCATCAGTTCTGTTACCCGTGACGCATAAAATAGCCTAAATTTGTCGGTGTGACTATTGATGTGGGAGTGAATGGTGGTCGCACAGTGATGTTGGAGAAAATACTACACTTTGTCTTACTCAGATTAGTAGCATGAAATTTCCTCTCACAGCTTGCTGTTTCTCTCACTTTTACTGTCTCTCGGGACAAGCTTATCTTAGGTAACGTTACAAGTCGAAGTGTGGTTTTGATCAAGCTGGTCGACACTTATACTCAAGCCCTCTTGAAGCTCTCATAGAGCTCTTTGCCTCGACTCGTACGTCGCGAGAGCGTCATTGGCCGCGGCATTCCTCACGTTGTCGGCAACAGGATACATGTAGCGGCCCGTCTGGATGTTTGTAGGCCATCAAGCTTCTCTGAACGCTCCAGCGGCAAGTCTGATGAGCATGAGGTCGCTCCCTGCATCTTGTCAACTCCAGTCTGTCAACGCTATCGTCGCTAGGTTCCTACCTTTGGCTCCCATCAGTGTGCTAGCTATAGGCCGCATCTCAACCCTTCCGCTGATCTTCAAAATTTAGGGATTCTGAGCAACTGTAATGCCCCCAGTTAGTTCTACAGCAGAAACAAGGCGGCAGGGAGCGAGTCTTACATGGTAGTACGACCTGAGGAGCATGGAGGATAGGCGAGATGAACTTCTCCGCAATCGTAGGGAACGCTCCAGCGGGTCTTTAGAACACGTTAGAGTAGATCAAAAAGCCGGTTCTCGTTGTTCCTACTTGTTTGGCTCATCACGGTACTCCGGATCGGGTTCCCCGTACGGCATAATGAGGATGGCGTTTGAAAGAGTCTTCGAATCCGACCCATGACGCTCTCACTGAACCAATGTCTGAGAACTTTGAGTTGGTTCAGATATGTCCCGTACTCCTTGGAAGTGACGTCTTTCCCACCACCCCTATATTACTTGTCAGAAATGGGCCGGAACGGTTTATTTGCATGCTGACCATCGGAACTGTACAATTGAGCTGACGAACGGATTCTGGCCATGCTTGTCTTTGTATTCATCCCGGAAGTCGTCAAATTCATGATAGTAGTCATAGCACAGTGACAAAAAGCGCACTGTGATCATTTAGCATTAATCAAGAAGTGAACCTGGAAACGTGCCTTTTCAGTGTACTCCAGCAGTGGCAGGACCTCGGCTTCCTCGGGAGGATTCTTCTCCCACTCCTCAACAAAGCTGAAAGGGGTTCTCTTGTCCCCCATAAAGTCCTCGGGTATAGTAACAAACTCCTCCGTGAGAGCTTGTTGCTCAGCGTTGGCAAGGGGGTAGAATTCTGAGGGATAGAGTATATTGGAAGGAAATCCCGAGAAAGTGTAGTGCATGTTCTCAAAGGTGTGGGATACAATAAAATGAAGGTCATCCAAGCTGCGACCTATAGTATCAAGCGCGCTACTAGTGAATTAAAACGGGATTTATATGCAAGACAGAGTACTTACACGGTGAGTGACCGGTATGCCTCTCATTGACGTCGAACCGAAACTTGGTCGAAGGGAGAACAGCCCGTTGCAAGGTGCGTGTGCTCGGACACTACCAGCCGCTGAATTAAGAAGGTTAACAAAGATAAAAAACAAGTGGCAAGGTATGATCATACAGTCTCCTGCAATAGAGAAGTCCAGCCAGTCATATCCAGCTAGAGAGGTGGTAGCTCCTGTAGAGCTGCTCGATTGGCTCTAATAACGGTCTCCGAGAGGATTCACCGGACAATGGAAGTAGATCCATTGGTCTGTTGGCTCTTCCGGGGATGAAAAGGGTGCCCACAATAACTGCCCCCAACTTGATGAGTTTCGCAGTGTAGTCGGCGCTCTGTTCATCTGAACCATAAAGCTCAATCCACGGCCTACTCATCATGGTCGTCCGAGTGCCCTCGAGGCGGGAGATATCTTTAATTCCCATGCGTGCACCAGCAAGAGGAGTTTTTGAGTCTTGACTAGCATAAAGACGACTTGGGACGGCAATATTCCTCCACAGTCCACCTGAGCTGAGCAAATTGAGAGCAGTATACCTGAAGTTGTCATCATCGTTTGAAGAATGAAGCAGTACAAAGGTTCTCTCATCTTTTCGGACTCAAGACGTCATCCAGAATCACTCCAAAAATGAAGCTATCCAGAGTGTCCTCATATAAGTGATACGCTTGACGAATTCCATCACTACACAGGAAATATGGTCCTGGGGGAAGACAGAGGTGTGAGGAGCTTGCGGACACATCATTGACGGTAGAGAAGTGTCCAGAAGCCTTAAACTTGTTGACGCCCTCCATAAGGCCTTTGTCAGTGCTGGATCAGAGAACAACAGTGCGTGCAAATGAAGGAGAGTAGACATCGTCTACGTCGGCAAAGCGATTGATGAGCTGCAGGGCGTCATCCACTGAGGATATAGAGCCACCAATTGTCAGAAGAATAACAGGGATCGGTTCAGAACGGGCTGAAGACTCTACCACTTTGATAATGGGGCCTGTGACCACCATCTTCATTTCAACCTTCCACCTCCCGAGCTCCTCATCGAAGGAAATACAACATTCCTTTGTTCGCGAAACCATCGTTCAGCAATAATCACCCACAAGATCAGAGAACAGAAAGATTCTGTCTTAATTGCATCGCCTTTGCTATCGTTTTGATAGGTTAGTGTGACTGTGAAGCGAGAAGATGAACCCCTGCTCGGGTCACGACCCTCAACTACCACCGAGCCGAGTGGCAGACAGAAACCACAGGCGAGTCTGGGGTTTTGGCCGGCCTTCTCCTCAAGTATTAAGTACTGCATTGCGCTTGAGCTGCTCTGCGAGCTCGCCATGGTAATTCTGACCGTGCCCATGTTGTCTGTTCTGGAGCATGCTGCTTGCATCTGCACTATAACGGCAACATCCTGTTACTCGGCTTTTACAAAGCTCTTCCTATTCAGCAGAGCTTAGCCGAGATTAGAGGCTAGATAGCCTCTTTCGAGACATTTTCCGGTAACGACCATGATCTGTATTATCACCTTTGATGCTGAAGCCCTTAATAGCCATTATTATTGCGTTGCCAATTGGCCGTATAGCTGATCATCGAGGCCAAAGCCGGGTATTCATGGTCGTCGTGGCGGGCATCTTGATGAGCCTCACCTGGACTCTTATTGTCAGTACGTATGAAAGCCAGGTAGACTATCCACTGGCTAAAGGCGCAACAGTCACCAATCCTGTCTTCCCCGTTAAGCTGGTATGGGTTTCTGCCCTCTTTCTACTTGTGGGAGGAGGAAGATATGCTGCGGAAATGTTACTTGCCGCCATTATTGCAAAAGCATGCACCGAGGAGACAAGGTCAGCATCGCCCTGGATTGCCCAAGAGGCCAAGCTTACGTTCAAAGGACTCGAGATCTCTACTAATTCTACTCGTGCTTCATCTTCAGCGAGCTCATAGGTCCTCTGATTGCATCTGCCACTTCTGACATTGCACCGTGGCTGCCCTTTCTCATCGGCTATGTTTTGCCATTACTGATCTTTTCACTCCTCGCAATCGTGCCAAAGAATCAGACAGCTACTAGCTCAGCTACAGTTACGGAGGAACTGACCGACAACATGCCGACACAGTAGGAGCACGGTCAAAGTGTTCTTCAGACATCCCTCCATGCTTCGCTTAATCAATTCCGTCTTCTCCGGTTCATGCTTTGGAGCCGCAATATGCGCCTGGCAGCTGTAGTATTTCTCATTGGCACTTTTCGAAGCATCTCACTATGCGCTCTCACACAGCATGCGCCCGCTCGATTCGGTTGAGAAGGGTTCCTTTCGTGGTATTCAGTTTCTTTAACAATCTCCATGCAGCCACAATGATTTATGGCCTCGTTTTCGGTACTCGCTCGACACTATTGCCACTCATAACTTCATTGGTCGACCCTGAATGCGCTGACACCCTTTTCAGCGCAGCATTTCTCGTCGAGTAAATTAGTATGATTGGAAGAGAACCACTGGTGCAGACATTGCTCGGGATTGCTCTCGGGTACCCAGATCCGTGGAAAGGATTGCTGTTTATCTGTACTGCTGTGAGTCCCAGATCCTAAGTGACAATGTCGATTATAACAAAATACCGAGGTTTTATATCCGATGAGCCTCCTTTGGGTGTTTTCGATGAAATACACCGTGAGTGACAGCGTGCTTAGGGTGCCAGAAGAAACGAGACCTCGAATCAGGGGGCAAAGAATGAACTAATCAAACTGCTAAATCTACCACAAACCATCATAAGCTTCCATACCTAATGTTTCAGCCTAGGACTGATGCCTTAAGTTTCTGCCATCCGTCACCCTGGGTGCTCCTTCCCAAGCCTCTGTGCGGTTTATTGAGGTGTCCCTCAACAACACAGGAAGGTACCAACAGGCTTGCTACCTACCTAAGTATCTAAAGTTGTTGAAAGAAGAGGATTTTCTATCTTTCATCTGACTAGAAAGATTTCATCATCGTGCTTCATCCCTGCACTAACCACTACTTTTCTGATCCTCCACCAGGTAACCTAGAGAATGCGCACTAGTGATCAGTGAATCGATCGCAAAATGGATGTGAATGCAAATATTCTGCGTTCTGTGCCTTCAAGAACTGCAAGTCATTCATCTTCAAGTTACTTCCAGAGCAGCGACAGTCAAGCACCTCTCGATCACCGAGCACCTCGAAATTCCTATCCTGCCCGACGAGCGCAGACCAATCTTAGTGAATACTCCAGGTATGATAACTCAGGAAACAGCACAAGGTCGAACATCTCCCGACCATCAACTGTACGTCCAGGATCGAGACCTGCTACGGCATCTGGAAGAAAGTCTCGCAATGGAACTGCCTCCTCAATCTTGGGGCTTAGCGAAGAGCAGACTGTCGTATGTGCCGTGAGTGAGGCCCGTGGGGTTTCTCCGGCGGTTGGTGTAGCATTGGTCAATATCTCCCTCGCTGAGGTTGAGATCAGTCAGATCTGTGACAATCAATCATACGTCAAGACTATCCACAAGATACAGCTTTCTACACCTTCACGCATCCTCTTCATGTCAACTGCCTGTCCCCCAAATAACCCCAGCACCCTCTTTTCTCTAATACAAGACCTCATCCCCGAAGTCCAAATCGATGCGATGGAACGGCCTGCCTGGTCTGAAACAGAGGGAATGGAGTATATCCATAACCTTGCATTCAAAGAAGATATCAAACCTTTGAAGGTGGCGACCCAAGGCAAGTTTTACGCCATTTGCTCCCTTGCAGCTGTAAGTTAATGATTCGGGAACTTCAAATGTGATTCTGATTGATATAGGCAATGAAGTATATCCAGCACCACTTCTCCGTCAACTTCGTGCCGCACTCGCTGCGCATACAATATCGGCCTTCAGAAGACACCATGATGATTGACATTTCAGCCATTCAATCCCTCGAGATTATGCAGAATATCCGCAACCCCAAGTCAAAAGATTCACTCTTCGGCCTTTTGAATCATACATGTACTCCGATGGGGTCAAGGATGCTTCGCAGCAATATCCTTCAACCGCCCACACGGCCTGATCTCTTCATCACACCTCGGTATGATGCGCTTGACGAATTGACTACCAACGAAGAAATGTTCTTGGAGATCCGCAAGGGTATGTTTGCAAGTATGGTGTCGAATGTTACTAACGAAAACAGCACTCAAGCTCTTTCATGACACGGAAAAACTCCTTACCAAGGTAAGCTGGCAACCTCTAAATCAAGATTTTGCTGACTCGCGCAGTTGATCATAGTTCCTACCTCTGCTAATGTCCAACAAGTCGAAGAACAGATCAACCAAGTTCTTATGATCAAAAGCTTTCTGGAGTCAATACCCGAATTATACACAGCCTTAGGACCTGCCACAAGCGTCTTACTAACCAAGATCCGAGAGTTGTGCCGTCCTGAAATCACAAGCCACAGTCTCAACAAGTTCCGACAGACCATTGAAGCAGACGTAACTTACATGAAGTCTGCTCTGGACCTACGCAATCAGAGAACGTTTGCCGTCAAAGCGGGCATCAGCGGGATGCTTGATGTGGCTCGACAGACGTACAAAGAACTCACTGAGGATATTCACAAGCATATTGACGCTCTTAATGGTAAGAAATGTGGCTAAGCTACCAAGTATTTCTAACAAAAGGCTAGAGGTACACGGACTCGATGCCAATCTGCGATACGACAATGGACGTAAATATTGGTTAAGGCTACGAGCTGCCGATTTCGTTGACCGTCCTCTTCCTGATCTCTTGATCAATGTGGTCCGAAAGAAGGATAAGATTGAGTGCCAGACACTTGATTTGGTCAAGCTCAACCTGAGACTCTCTGATACCTCCAATGAGGTTGTCATCAGAAGTGACCGCATCGTGCAAGACTTGCTCAAGAAACTCCGTTCTGACATCCCATATCTGTTCCGGGTTTGTGAATCAGTTGCGCTTATTGACATGATCTCTTCTTTTGCGCAGCTCGCAACTACCAGAGATTATGTGAAGCCAGATCTCAGCACAACACTCGCACTAAAAGCAGCGAGACATCCTGTTCTCGACAAGGTGAGGACGAGGATTATTTTGCTGACGATAAGCTAACTTTTTGACCTAGACCATGAACGGTAGCTTTATACCAAATGACTATTACTCCACCGAGCAATATTGTTACCACATCGTAACTGGATGCAACATGAGTGGGAAGAGCACCTACATCCGGGCGGTCGCATTGCTTCAGATCATGGCGCAGATTGGATCTTTTGTGCCTGCCGAGTATGCTGCTTTCTCCATTGTCCACAGCATCTTTGCTCGAGTTTCGCTTGATGACAACATTGAGAGCAATCTTTCAACTTTCTCTGTTGAAATGCGGGAGATGGCGTTCATATTGAGAAACATTGATGACAAGAGTCTTGCCGTAATTGACGAGCTGGGCAGAGCCACAAGTAACCGGGATGGCCTGGCGATAGCGATTGCAATATCGGAAGCATTGATTCAAACCAAAGCATCTGTTTGGTTTGCGACACATTTTATTGATGTAACAAAAGTTCTTGCTGATCGCCCAGGTATCCTCAATCTCCACCTCGCGACCACTACATCTACGACCGAGGACGGGTTGCCACATATCACGATGCTCTACAAGGCAGCCTCAGGTGCCATCGGAGGCGAAGAAAATTACGGAATCAACCTTGCTCGCGCGATTGGCCTGCCCCAGTCCTTTATCGAGAAGGCGGAGGAGGTGGCTAATGACATCAGAAGAAGACGAGAATCGAGCAAGCGCAGCTCCGAGTCGACCAGACTTATAGCCCGCCGAAAACTTATTCTCAACTTGCGAGACGCGTTGAGGCAGGCTAAGGATTCAGGTAGCGAGGAAGCTCTCCCCGGTTACTTACAACGACTTCAAGGACAGTTCGTTGCGCGCATGGAAGAAATTGACAATATGTAGATGGGTTGTGTGTTGGTTTGCCATGAGTTTCGGCGCATGTGAAAAGTTGTTATGGGGTTCTTGTGGACAAATGTTGTCTGTCTATGTTTATTATGTTGATGTAATAGTAAGTGTTTATGCACCTGGGCGCTTGTAATCTAATTCTCGGACTCGCTTCCATACCTCTCTCACGGTTCGCTCTTGTGTTTGTCGTCCGGTTTCTGTTTCTGAAGGGCCCGCGGGACTGTCAAATGTTAGCAAATGAGATTTCAAACTTGAGTCAATAAGCGCTTACCGAATTGCCAGATATAACCGGCCGCCGAGATGTGCCCTTGTGATGTCGGCAGTCTCTGGGTCGCTGGGGGGATTGGCAGTTGTTACAAGACCACCAGCCTCTTCGAGAATCGCGAAGCCAGCCGCGACGTCCCTGTACGAGTTAGCATTCTAATGAAATTGAAGCTCAATTCGGGTATATCGTACCATTCCCAACATCCACCCTCCCACCAGATATCAAATGAACCCATGGCAGTATACGCAAGATCCAACGTCGCACTGCCCAAGCTTCGCATACCATGGACCATACCACCCTTCCCACCTCTGCCATTCCTCTCCGATGCCATATTCACAAACGACTCAACCTTTCGCGACATGTTTCCATCAGGGATATCCCTCCTGTCCTTGCCCCATTCACACGAAAACGTACACCCGCTCGGCGCATTAGCAGGCATCGGCGGAATCGGATTTCGAATAAGCGGTAGTCGCTGCGTCTCGTTGAGCCATGCGCCTTGTCCTGTGCACGACGAGAAGAATTGGCGCAGGAAGGGCGCGTTGATGACGCCAATGACTGGGACGCCTTTTACGACGAGGGCGATTGATACGCAGAACATGGGGAAGAGATGTGTGAAGTTGACGGTGCCGTCGAGGGGATCGACGACCCATGTTGGTTTGTCATCGACGAGGTAGGTTCGTGATGCGCCAGCTGAGTATGACTCTTCTCCGAGAAAGCTATACAAGTCAATGATGATCGTGATAAGATGGAGGGGTAACGTACCCATGATCGGGATATTTACTCAAAACAGTGGTGCGGATAAAGTTCTCGACATCTGAACAGTCAGTCAAGAAACCAAAGAATGCAAGGGGTCAGGTAGTACCATTGTCTGTCTTTGTCACCAAATCTACCGAGTTCTCTTTCTCGACGTATGAAACAGCACTGGACGATTCTCCATTCCCGTCGATCCGGCGCTGAGCAGCCGCCATGAGCAAGTCTCCCGCATCCTTGCCAAGCTGCACAGCAAAAACATAAATATCGTTCAATTCTTTCTGCTCCATTTTGACATCTATCGTTTTTCCAGAAGGCATAAAAAAGGATAAAAGCGCAGCTGTGGTCTTACGAATCTTTTGTTTCCGTGAATGCCGTATGAAACCGTTGATTGACTGATTCCGCGGTACGGATTATGATGCGCTGTGGGGAGGGGCTTGGTGGGGGAGAATCTGAGG
>PVQB02001020.1:0-16832 GCA_002980475.2 Fusarium beomiforme | reverse complement strand
ACCTTAAATATTAAGATTTTAAGTAAGGTATTATATAAAGCTAAAAAAAATATATAAAAAATAAACTAAGTAGCTTTTTAAAAACAGATAAGGTAATACTAGTAGAAGGCGGGGGAATTAGAAAGCCCCTTTATTCACTTTTACAGAGTACAAGACAGATAAATGCAGCTAAAGTTCAGCTCTGGTACTAACCAGATAATGATTGGTCCTGGCCTCTGGAAACGGTGACACATAGCAGAAGGTGAGTAAATGAAGAAATGATAGGCACGCCAAGCCAAGCGGTGGAAATTAGCAACACACAAGCCAATCAGACACATCACCTTCGCGCGCGCCCTGGAACGGCTGAAGTGAACCCGACAGGGGCCCGGATCAAGGGCCAGTACAGGATACCGAAGTTAAAACCGCAGGAGCTTCAGACTTGCCTTTGTGAAATTGCAACCCTCCGCCTGAAGCGATTAATCCAGAGCGCTGTCGAGATATCGTGACCGTGGAGGCAGAGATAGAAATCTCCCATCAATCGCACGGAACCCTGTTCATTCGATTCCTTGTCTTTCCTTCTTCGTTTTCTGTACCGAACATTAAATCTTGACCATGTCAACTGGGCTCCCACTAAGGCTTCTTTGCTACGATAACGGCACCTTCTCCGTCATCGCCCCTGTTGCTCACCATGTGACGAGCTTTGACATCCTCTCCTACACCTGGGGCAGCGAAGTGGCACCTTATAACTGCGGCCTTGGCGGCGTCACCTGGGATATCAAGATCAATCCTGAAAAACTCGAAGACATCAAGCGGCTGATGGTGGCAGCCGACATCAAGTACCTTTGGACTGACTGCTTGTGCATAAACCAGACAGACGAGAATGAGAAGTCCGCTGAGATTCCCAAGATGTTCGAGTACTACAGGAGCGCCGAGAGATGTCACCTTCTCATGGACATGGAGGAAGCGTGGATCCCGCAGGAGATTGTCGATGACCTAAAGTTCCTTGACCACGTCCTGTACCACATGCGAGGTGCAGCTCTCGCCTCCGAGGCCATCGGTTTGACTGACAACGTCATCAACCTTCTGACCCATTGGGGCAACACGACTTGGAAGTTCGACATAGCCCAGTCGAGCGTAAGGTCTGCAGCAATCGACATGGGCGTTATAAACTGTTACTCAACCTGCATTAAACGTGTCACATCACTCTTCGACAATGCCTATTTCACTCGTGTCTGGACGTTCCAAGAGATGATCCTCGGCAAGAACATCACAATGTGGGGGGCCAACGCCAAGAGTATCTTCTACATCGGCCAACTCCATACCTGGATGGACTTGGCCATCGAGTGCGCTGATAAAGCGTTCAAGCTGAACGATTGGATTGAGAATGGCAGGTTTTTTAAGACGGCAGGAGTTAACGCCATACTCAGGGTCATTGGAGAGGATATCTTATCCCTCGTCAGCCTGCGGACTCAAGTGAAGGGGATCAATAGTGCAAGGACTGACATCATCAACGGTGGTTCTTACTGGTGGCGAGAGAACTACAAAGGGATAAGCAACATATTTTCTGCCATCTCTCTCAGGCCACGCAAATGCAGAGACACAGCGGACATATTTAGGGGCCTCTTGGGCATCTTTAACGGACTGTTCACCGAGGATGAGGTGAATGCGAAGCTTTCAGGAAAGGATATCACATTCATCTCGTTCAACTTCTTCAAGAAACTGTCTACTGAGACCGGGTTGGCGTGGACCAAGCTTGGAGTAACCAGCAAGGCAAGGGAAAGTGGATGGAACTGGATACCGTTAGTTGAAAGCGACAACCAGGTCGTGTCCACCGATTGTTTTGCGGGGGTACTCAACCTGGGGAGGCTGAAGAAGGAAGGGCGGGCGAAAACATTAGCCATGACAGGCCTCATCGGAACCCCACGCAAGTTCATGAAGATCCGACTAAGCCAAGGAAAAGGAGAGTTTCAGTTCATCTTCAAAGGCTGCAATTGTGGCAAGAAGATCAAGACTGGCCTCATCAGCAGGGAGCTCATACCCACGTATGATCAGCCCAGAGACGTGGTCAAAGACGAGACAGGCAGGACCCTGGTACAATGTGCCACCATCTTAGGAGCCATCATAGACCCAGGATGCGATGATCTGGTTAAATATCGGAGGAAATTAATCGAGAAGCTGCAACCAATATGGGAGACTACAGATCCCAGTGCGAAGCCCGTGGGTTGGGAAGACCGGTCGGTCAGCGGCACGGCCTGGGAACATCCAAACGTCGTCGGCTTTCGGGTGCATAATTTTTCCATGAACTACAGGATGACCTCGATGAAAAAGTGCGGTTCCCGCCTTGCAAACGGGAGCACAGCAAATATCACCTGCCACGTCAGTGTCAACTGCGGATGCTCGATAGTTGCCCCGTTCGCACTCATCTTTGAGGCTATAACTGCGGTCCAAGGAAGCTCCCTAGGTGAAACGGCTGCAAAATCGGACGATGACGACAGGATCGTCTTGCAAGATGGATTGGGGCTTGTGCAGGTTGGCGATGTTGGCAAGGCCTTCGACCTAGTAGCATTCTCAGGTAATATACAGGCTCACAAGTTGTATTCCGCCAGCTGCAGGAAGAACAAAGAGAACGAGACAATTGTTCACGAAGTGCCTCTTCCTAGTGGCAGAGCACTCGTGAGGGAGGAGTTTACCCATGCCGCCACGGACATAATGAAGGATTACGGGTATGTGTATACCGGAGGATCTGGAAATTTGCTCTTATCCAGAAAACATCGCCTGGATCCTTACAAGATTGTCGGTGTTTGTATTGATGAGTTCATTCCGAACAAGAATGGGGAACAAACGGTTGCTATTCGATAGGAGGTTTACTCTAGTTAGAGCAATATAATAAGAACATACTTATACTAAGGATTTATACCCTATGTTATTTAGTTATACCTAATGTGTTTTTAATAAGAGGTAAATATATAAATTCTAACTAAATTAAAGTAAGATTTATGTATCTATTTTTAGGTATAAGTCCCTCATACCCTTTAAGCTTTGTCTTATATAAGATTAAGATATATAACCGTATTAATGTGCACAGATAAAAGGCGGACAAGAAATTATCATAGTGATTGCATGAATAGATACCAGGATGGGATTCTTAAACTTAATTAAACAGTTAGAAAAGCGGTTAAAAGGACTAGGTTTTTAAATAAGACTTATTATAATAAAGTTTGCTGCTGCACCCTTTACGACCTAAATAATGCTTTCTATTTGCGGTTACGGATAACTAACCTCTAAATCCTAATAATTTTGTAAAATCAACAGGGGGCATAGGCTCATTCTTTTTATATTACAACCCAGAAGCAAGGGATAGAACAAGAGAGGTGCAGGGGCCATAAAAACTCGTATTAGATGTTAATACCAGTGGTAAGTGGTAGATTAGTATCCCTTACCTAAACTTAGGTATTCCTTAGTACATTGTCATCTTCGTATGCGTATTATTTTCTGGTCCGCCTGACCAGTAGTCTATAACTCGAAGCCGGGCTATAGCACCGAGTTTGTTATCTGTTGTCAACCCTACATGTACACAACTTCGACTTATGCAGCGCTGAGCTCCTATCACAGCTGCAGGGGCAATGTAACAGAGGATGGAACTCGGAGATCAGTCAACAAATAGGTGAGACCCATGGTACTTCAAACCGCCTCTCTCGAAAAGAATTGCCATTTTGTTACATCCTTAAATCTTCCTTCCATTTCAGCAGGTAGATTGTGAATATCGCCCATTGAAGGCTTGAACTAGCTGCTCTTAGGTTCATCTCTACATATATCAAATGCTGTAGTCAGCGTCACAGAAATTCTGTCATAATTAGGGTTTATCGAAAGCTTGCATAAGAATAGAGTGCCAGTCTTGCGGAACATTCTTCTACAGCTCTACGATCTCAATTCTTAAGCCGACGGCTAAAAGGCATTCAGCTAAGACATTCCTCCTGATAGCTCCTATCCTAACGTAAAGCTCTTTGCACTTCTGGATTACTCTAGACTGGAAGCAATCTCCTATCGCGTTTCATGGAAAGGTGCTGCAGTTTTGAGAGCCCTCACAAAAGAATCATCAGGAGATATATCGGGATAGTGGCGAAGGTAGGCGGGTGTTAATACTATCTTGACGCTTAAGAGTATCTTAAACCGCTATTACATAAATGGCACAAGATGGCATATAAAATTTCTTTATATTAATTAACCCTAATATATATTAAATCTACAATTAAGAGATGTAATATTTTACTTTCTTTAGTATTATACCTTATATAACCTATTAATAATAAACCTAGCACCGCTTAGTTTAACTACAGTTGGGAACCAACCTGTCACACATTAATGTCAAGTTCCAAGACTTAGATGTATCTACTCTGGAAACTATTCCTGCTCCAGATGCCTCTCAATTAAGGACTCAGCATCGTTACTGTTTCCCGTAACTTCACACTTTGTCTTCTTCGTTTTCTCCAGAATTATCGGTTCACTGCTTGGTCCAGGTCGCTTGCCTAAAGACGATGCAGGAGGTTCTTTCTGGTATTGCTTCTACAGTTAGCCAATATCTTTATTATAATAAATTATATACTCACCATCTCGCAGTCCAAACAGATCGTATTTAGGAAGTTGTACAAGCCGTATGTTCTAAAACTGGAGTCTGGATGAGGTATCCAACAGCAAGTACAGTAGATCATCCCAGTAGCGGGATCATCTAGCAAATTCGGCCCAGCTACCAAGGCTCCATCTGGGCCAAATGCGTACTGCATACTGCCTCCTCCTACGCATTGCGAGATTGGAGGTGCCGTGCTATTTGTCGCATCTGACGCTGACTGGGAGTCGAATGGAGAATATCGGATATCTAATGAATGCTGCGATGTGTCTTCGGAGGTTCTTAATTCCTCGTTCCTTTGGTCGAATGACTTGCCGGTAGATGAATGAGAAGTCATACTGTTAGAAAAATAATGGCAATAGCTGAAGCAATGGCGAAGAAAAATCGTGTCGTACTCGCTATTTATTGCCTTGCGTAGACTATCTTGTCCGTTTACGTCAAAAGTTAAATTAAAGGGTCTATTTCTTATATTGGCTAGGATTGATGGAAAGGACAAGATTGTTTTCCTTAAATAGTTTTTGCAAATCCAAGTGAGGGGGTGCTGAGACATGGCGTTTCTTGGCGTAAGATGGCGACAAATAGAAATGCACATCAGCCCAATGCCAGGCAGGACGTGCTGAAATGTGGTAGGTACATTGACTCTGTTTCGGCATTTTAATTAACGTTAACTCATGTGGACTAAAACACTTTAAATCGAGACACTCATGCCCGAATAATGGCTCAAGATGCGCGTTGCCAAAAGCAAACCTACCAACTATCAGGGGATAAAATATCTAAACATCCTTTCGATGAAGAGTTTCTTTGACTTTGGAGGCTTTGATTGAAAGGACAAGTCAAGGCCTGATTGGATAGTATTTCTCGGAGCAAGGTGTGGCAGCACAGATGGCTCTTGATGTTGTCTGGACCGGACCGTCTTTCCAGAAAGTAGCGAAAAGGCTCCCTCACCACATGGAATGCAGTCAATTAACTTATCAGGTCCCAATACTCACAAATTCCGTATAATGAGTTGTATATTTAGAAGAGTCAACAGGGGCTTCTTCGTCTGCCCTTTACATTCACGGAGCAGATCGCTCCGCGCTTGAAAAAGCCTACAACGGCCCAAGTCTACTATATCTTTTAACAACGACTTAAGGACTGTGCAATACTACCATAAAAAACCCCCAGAGTCCTCCACCGAATCACTATCTTGCTGTCTGAGGGAGCATTTCAGCCACTAAATCTGAGACTTGATCTGCTGAACGAACTCCTCCAGATCTGCCACCAAAACATCGGGATGCTCCATAGCGGCAAAGTGTCCACCTTTGTCATGCTTCTTGAACAGCACCAAGTCACCAGTAGTCGCAGTCCAGGCCTTAGGAACTGGTGCAATCTCCTTAGGGAACCATGACATAGCTAGTGGCTTGTGAATGTACCACGCCGGATTTTCATGAGCTCCAATGGCACCAGGCGTGAATAGCTGGCGATATGGCCAAAGCGACGTCGGGAAACATTGAGTAAGCCAGTAGAGTGTGACAGATTCTAAGATGACAGCAAGTGGAAGATCATTGTCGGTCCAGTCGAGGAACTTTTCACCTATCCAAGCCAAGAGAGAAACGGGGCTGGCGGTTAGTGCTAGGCCGATGGTCGCAGGCTTAGTGGCATGCAGAAGAGCATAAGCACTACCGAGGTTTTTGAACCATTCTGCACGTCTGAGACCTTCGCGCTCCAAATCATCGTAAAGACTTTCATCCATATTCCCGGGGTCGGGCATGATGGAAAAGTTTAGGTGGATCGCTTTGGCCCTCGGAAAGGTGCCTCCAAGGACACGTGCGATCTTACTCCCGACATCACCACCCTGGACAACATAGCCATTTCCAAAGCCCAGCTGGACCATCAAAGAATCAAAGATCTGAGCAGCATTTTCGAGACGAAAGTCCTGGTTCAGTGGTGGAGCTGATGAGTATGCATAGCCCGGGAGTGAAGGCACAATGATGTGATGGGGTAATTTCTCAGGACTGTATTTGGCAGACAGTCCGGAGAGTATGGGCAGGAATTCGAGAAAGCTTCCTGGCCAGCCGTGCAGAGCTAGGATGGGGGTCGCGTCCTCTCGCTTGGAGAAGAGTGCCATAAAGTGGATGTCATAGGAGATGCCATTCTCTTCTACTTCAGTTGTGAAGTTTGGAAACTGATTGACTTCATCTTCAACCTTTCGCCTAGATGGCCATGTTAGTAAGTTTCTCGCGAAGAGTATAGGTATACCTCGTACCAGTCAAACTCTTTCCACGCGGTGACCGCTTCACAGAGCCATTCGGAGGTGATTCCGTACTTGCGGTCTTCTTGAACGTTTTCATACGTGGTGGGACCGATGTTGGCAGATTCAATGGCGGTCTTGAGATCTCCTAGCTGCTGCTCGGAATGATGGATGGAGAAAGGTCTGGGCTGTTTGAGCGCAGCAGCAGGGACTGTAGAATAGTTGGCAGACATATTGTGAGCAGTCGAAGAATACTTCAATCAGATCGAAAATGCAACCAAAGTGATACGTAATTCTTACAGATGCGGTATATCTCAACGGTATGACAAACCACGATTCTTATATTCGCGATATTCGACACTTGAATATACAGGGTAATAATTACGCAATGTTAGAGATTCAGCGATGACTCGAAAAATCTTGTTTTTCAACCTTCAGTCCCACCATCAATCTATCATACGATAGAGTACTACGCTCAAGAGAGTATCCCGCCGCTAGCTTCGCATAGCTGACGTAGAAAGCTGTGTTGGAAAGAAATTGCAGAGTATACATCAGCTAGAGCCCGCTTACCGTGCATGCCAAAACCAAGGTTTGATGTCTGATTTAAAGCTGGACATCTTGCCTCACTTTTGACGTGTTTAACCATTATTCACTAGCGCTTACGAATTTCGAAGAATAGAAATTTTGGCTGAGAATGGCAATATTGGCCTTGCATTGGTTGCTTTTCGCTAACGTCATTGTAGGGCTAGACGACCATGCCCTTCGGTCTCGGGGCGATTTGAGCCATTGAATAATCATCTGATTGGTTAACTTCTTTTGGAATCCGATATCAAGGCGGGTTGCATGGTTTAGAAAGACGGAGCTGAATCGCACCACATATGCCGATGATAAATCAGTAACCAACGAGAAACACAGCTCAACCAATGAACAAGCAACAAGAATACGCTAGCGAAACCTACTCGGTTGGGCATAGCGCAGCCAGAGCCGCTGAGGTCAGACTCACTCAACGCGACTACAAAATAATCAGCACACTCTGCATCTCCCTGTAGAAACTACTTAAATCTCACATAAATTTATGTGTAGCTTGGGTATCTCTTAACAGATCCTAGGATCTTGTTACACTTATTGTTTCCCAACCCACGCGTCAACTCACCCTTCTCCACTCCGCAATATTCGCATTACCGAGTACATAATCCATCTCGCAATACCTACCGAGAGTATCTTAGTTCAAAGCGGTACAGCATTGTCGTTACTGATAGAAGCTTTCTCAAGCCCTTGAGAAGATGCCTCGTCGAAGTCGTGGTTGCCAAGCCTGCAGGCAAAGACGCATAGGCTGCGATGGACAATATCCGGTCTGTCATAACTGCCAACAGTGGAATCGACAATGTTCTGGTCCAATAACATCCATCATCATCATTGACCAGACAGTCAAAACGACCAAAAAACACAGCCAGCCACAAGATCCACTGGTACAGCCGACAGGCTCGTTAAGTAATCTCCGCGTGTCCAATTCGGCAGTTGAAGCCACCGCTTTCAAAGCCGAGTTCTTCGCCTTCGTCATCCCAGACGCAAAGGATGTTAAGTCATTTCTTAGAGAACTACAACAAACACGACTTCAAGACACAGTACCAACCCTTGACCTTGCCGTCCGTGCTGTGGGATTGGCTTTTTGTGCTACTGTATCCGGAAACAAACAGGCGGCTCTGAAAGCAGCGGAGCTGTACATTCATACGCTGCGTGGGCATTCAAGAGCGATTAGTGGCAGCTCAACGTCACTTGCGGCTAATGTATGCACATCAGTTATGTTGTCTTATTTCGAAGCTATTCAACCGACCATCATGACTCCTGGTGCGTATCGCATGCATTTATGCGGTGCTTGGAGGATGTTGGCGTCTGCGGGAGATATTCGCGCACAGCCGCTTTTGTGGCAAGCCACCAATCATTCTCTATGCCAACAAGTATAGTCAATCTATCACTGTTTGTCCGATCCTAAATACTGACCTCTCATCTAGTTGTTAGCAATGATGATATTTCCACGACATTATTTATCTACCGTTTCAGAGACCTGGCCTCTGTTCGAGTCTCTTCGTAGCAAGTACGACAAGACGGATCTTATATATGATCGCCTAGCGGTCGAGCTATACACCCTGACAGACTGTTACATCAGAAAACGATATCATCATGAATCAGCCTCCTTTCCAAAAGACGCACATGCGAAACTTGATTGTCTCTGGAAAGAGTTTCAAGACGCTCAGATCAATCTAACAGACCAGCAAGAAGAGCTTTTCAAGGGTGTCAAGACGCTCACACTTTCCTACTTTGCCTCCTCGTGGATACTTATTGCTTTGCTTCATACTGAAACACATGCAGTTCAATCTGCGGCGGATCTGCATCGAGCTTGTGAAATGGTGTTGAACTGTGTCAAATTTCTTAGAGAGAAGAGAGCGGGCTGTGTGCATATCAGGCTCTTCTTTCCTTTGGTTCTGGTTCAGACTTGTAGTCCCAACGTGGAGCATCGCACGCGGGCGAAAGATTATATTGAGACGTGGCTGCGGAAGACTGTGTATGTTGGTCTTGGGGCGACTGAGGCTATGCAAACGGAGATAACGGAGGTCCAAGCACTGAAAACTCAAATTGAATAGCAATCTCAGCGATCCATCACTGATTATGAAGCCCGATCATAGAACCAGTCATGCTCACAACAGTGTTCTCCAGGGTCTCATACTCCATACCCAATACTTTCTTCGACGGCTCAACATCGAACTGAGCCACTCCATCAGCCGGATACCCACCAGAGCTGACCTCTGGCCCCGGGAGCTTAGATCGAAGAGCTGGAAAGTTCTTCCACAGAATTGTAGCAACCTCTCTGTTGGAGAATCTGCCACTACCTACCAGGAACCGCTTCCCGCCAGCACCTTCGACTTCAACGGCTCGAACGTGGGCCATTGCCGCGTCTCTGACATCAGTGAAACGCCCAATCGGACTCGGTGTGATTTCTTCTTTATAGTTACCCAGTAGGAAGTCACGAAGAAGTAATCCTGAAGTCATGATGGTATCGAGTGAGCGAACCTCATGGATGATTGGACCTAGAATGAATGCAGGGAGAATGGTCGTGATGGTAAATGGTGGGTTTTCTTTCTTTACAAAGTCCCATGCTGCTTTCTCGGCATAAACTTTGCTTGCTGCACAAGTCAACAATCGTGGTCATCATCATGTTCAGATACCACATACCAACATAACCATGCCATGGGTTGGAGTAAGCTTTTTGTTCCGAGATTTCAACCCAGTCTTTGTCAGAGTGGAGATAGGTCGATTCCGCAGGTCCCGCAGCTGTTGCAAGAGAAGAGGTGATGACCTGGTACTACATCAGCTGTGTACATAATACGGCAGTTAATCAACATACGATACGTTTTACCGTTGGTGCATGAACTTTGGCAGCTTCAAGCAGCCCAGTGGTACCCAAGATTGCGGGGTCCATAAAGGTCTTCTTGATATCATCGCCCCAAAGCTGGAAAGGTGACGCGGTATGAATAACGGCCTCGAAAGGAGCAGACTGCATCACTTCATCATAGGCGTTTTGGACGGACATATCTTCCACAATGGCAAAGTCGAGTCGGGATTTTGGAACATCAAAATAAGTGCTCTTGATGTGATCTACCTTTGCTTGGGATCGTACAGTGGTAACGACTGAATGACCACGATCCAAGAGAATCTTGAGGATATGAGAAGCAACGTAGCCACTCCCGCCTAGGCCACAAGTTAGCATGTCTGTTTTATTAACACTGATAATAAGAGACGAACCAGTTAGAAGAACTCTAGTCATTTTGAGGTGTGAGGAGTGAATGAACTGGAGATTTCAAAATTTCAGCAGAGAACTTATACTCTTTACAACAAAGAGTAAAAGCCAGAGGAATAGTTTGTTATAGCTGAGTTGATTGAGAACTACTGAATATTTGTTATCGATATCCGATATTTATAATAATAGAGCACATGTCTACGTACTGAGAGATAAATTAATAATTCACTAATCTTCGAACAAATTCAGAGGATCCATGATCCTTGCCATCATACGGTATTGGAAGATTAGTTGCATAACCTGAGACGATTTGTAATATCACGTTCCATTCCCGCTTACCAGTAGGTTCAACTTCTGGATCTTTTCCTGAAGATCCTGATAGCATGACATACACAGGTTGGATCAGCGCCAAGGAATAGGCAACTAGAAACCGATGAGCACGTTGTACTAGCGAAACCTACGCAATCAGGCATAGCGCATATACGCCTACAGATTGAGTGGCTGAATCCACTCTTTACCGCGTGGACGTTGAGCACCAAAAGCAGTTTTTTAACCGTGTAACTCAAGTCAAGGTCTTTTTTTTATTGATATCAAAGCACTTTACGCATGCTGTTGGCGTAGCCCGAATATGGAGATCATTCGTACCTCATTTTAGCAAAACTCAAACTCAACTTATAAGACAGTTACTAATATAATTACCGACTCAACTTACTGTGTAGTTAGGTATTCCTGTCAGCAGCTCTTCCGAGCTTCAGTATGCCATTCTTTTCATAGTAGCTGTTCAGGACGAGCACTGCCCTCTGATGGTTCCAGTAACACAAAGACGGAGATTTACTTACCCATACCCTAGAAGAGAATGATCAACATCATTAAGGGCGTATTGCGAGTGTTGGATGATGGTTAGTTACGCTGCACCAGAAACAGTTCCAATAGTACATATAGGGTAGCTGGCAGTACTAGGAGACTGACAGCAACATCAATTAGTAAGACGGCACCTCTCAAATCCAGCCTGAAGTATAAATGAATAATTTAGAATTAATTATTTAAGAATAAGGAAATAATGCGTTTCTTTAGGTTGAGCTTACGAGGGTTCATCTTTTGGCCATAGCTACAGAACTAATCGCTGGATAAACCTAATGTGCAGCTCGTTTCTACACCTACACAAGATCATTACTATTTAATAATCCAAGTAATAAGAAATTAGAATTCTACTTAGAACCCGGCGGTCATGCTTTTGCTAAAATATATTAAGATTAGTACTTGGAGATTAGGAGTTTACAGGGTGTTTACGTGTCCTCTGTTACTCAGTCAGGCCGCTGATAAGATAGGGGTTGGGTTATTGGCTAAATGTTAGTGCCCCAAGGACCAAGCTATATTTCCATTTGATTGAATGTCCATAGCAGCACCAAATAAAATTAACAGCAAAAGGCTTAAATTATTAGTCTTAATACTTTAATCGTTAAGTAAGATATATACCGAAGCAAAAAAGAAGAATCTTATTAGAAGAGATAAGAAAACGGTCCAGTGTACTGTGCTGTAGATTTTGATCACTCCTTCAAGTGTATTAACAATCTCTGCACTATTGAATCGCTGAAGTCAACCAACTGGAGGTAGGCGGCCGAATTTTATAGAATATTTAAATAATAAATTAGAACTAATGTAACGGGGATCGAACCCACGACCTTCGTGGGTCCTTCGGTCACGTGCCCCGCCCCATTCAAGGGGGTCTCCTTAGAAAATCCTGCACGCAAGGCTGAAGGGCAAGCTTCAGTCTTGTCAACAATAGAGAGGCTATTATCNNAGAGGCTATTACCTATCTACCTAGTTGTACCCGTGAGACCATTACAACTAACGCCTCTAAATAAATCTTAGTGATCTAATCGTGAGCAGAAAAGTCAGTTGTTCCAGTTAATATAATTTTCTTTGGCAATTTTATTGCTTTGAGATCGCAGCGTTATCGCCTGCGGATCTATAGCGCCTAATCCACTGAAGAGGATTACCATTTGGTAGCGTCGAGGTTCACTGTTAAAAAGCTTTTCGCGCACCTCAATTGAATCAGGCACTCGAAGTCGAAATTCTATATTGCTACGGAGAAATCAAGAATTGGCAATTTCAATTGATATGGCATCAGAGATATCAACTATAAACTATCTCGGACGGTCAAAAATGAACTGTTCTCCGTGATTGTGAAGATTTCCTCGTCGATTCCACGTTGTTGAAGTTGAAGCTTTTCTCCAACAGCAGCAAGAACCAATTTTCGCGATACCGACTCCAATTTCAAATTGGCAACCAAAAAGGTATAAAGCAATCAAGGTAAAGTGCAGTCAATGCGCCCTGGAAGCATGAGGTCTTGCAGGGTTATTTAAGAGAAGCTGGTGGGCAATCTTCATAGCAATTCTATTTTAGGATCATATGAAATCATTCACTTGTTAAAAATGCACGCAGTCAATTATAGATGAGGGAAATATTAAACAGACCAATCAATTAAGTAGCGAGTAGAACAGAACAAATAAGAGCCTCTTTAATATATCTATATCAAAACCATTCCGTGAAACCCATGAACTAATATCCTATCCTTTAGTTGATCATGATGCGATGAGACTTAGAAGTATCCTTAGGAACTACGATGGTCAAGAGGCCATCCTTGAGTTCGGCAGTAACTGCCTCGTGGTTGATATAGGTGGGGAAGGTGAAGTAGCGCGAGAACTCCTTGCTATAGCCAGAGCGTCTTGGCTCTTTAGGCTGCTCGGGTTGCTTCTCCTCGGCCTTCTCGCTGAGAGTCTCAGGGTCTGGCTGGCTGATGTTCTCTAACTTTTCTGAGGTGTGGCTCAAGACCTCAAACTCGTCGCCATCGACATCGTCCTCGACGGTGGCCTGGTAAGAGCTCCTGCTTCGGGTGTCTTCGTTATCTGACTCGATGACTGGGGCGGGAGCAGCCTGCTCAGGGGTTGTTTCAGCTGCCTTTGGGGGTTCTGTGAATCGCTCAACCTTGCCGCTAACGACAAGCTTGCAAGGCTCAGGGAACTCGACAGTAACGTGGTCCTTGTTCAGGCCTGGGAGCTCGCCGTAGAGAACGAAGGAGTCCTCCGTCTCGTGAGCCTCAAAGCGAGGCTCCCATGGGCGGCTGTTCACCCGATATGCAGGGCAGTAAGCCTCAGCGCGGCTCTTCTGTTGAGGCTGGCATTGGCGCTTTCGCTGTGGCTGCTGGGGCTGCTGAACTGACTGGTCGAGTTCCCTAAGGAGATGGTAGAGTGGGTTCAGAGGAGCCTGGATATGGTAGACAGTGCGGGGAACGAAGAATGCCATTTTGTTGATGTGTTTTAGATGTGACCTGTAAAAGGTGATTGGAATGATTGATTCGGGCTTTGGATTGGCTGAGCGGAAGCAATTTGCGGTTTTGTGCTTTGTGCAGATCAAATGAGTAGTGAAGATATCGGATTCTGATAATTAAAAATTTACAAAGGGCGTCAAACTTGTTTATTTATATCTCGACATTTTACAATTGGAATTTAGGCAGCGCGTTCTTGCGCAAGCCGTTATTCACCATATCGAAGGGCCATGATCTTGCTCGAAGCATCGAGAAGGTTCATAGGCCTTTTTCTAGCTGAGTAAGACGCCATTTGTCAGTATACCCCGCTAGCCACTGTGGCTTCTTCGCCTGCTTGAAAATCCACATTACGAATCCGTGCAGGCCGTGGCTAGAGAATGATCCAGAATTGTTTCAGCGTGGACCAATCGAGTTGAGTAAATATGTGGGGGGTTCGGATGACCCAAGATACCCCGCTTTCGGGTAGCTCGGCGAATTTCAGGTTTTCTAGTACGGATCTGATGCGTGATAATCGTAGCTTCCCGGAATAGCGGGATATAGATAGTCCGGGATTTGCGTTGATATCTCTTAACACCATGACCCACCTTGAATTAAACCCTTCATGCCCCTTCAGAATACCTCTACAGCTTATAACTAGCAGTGACGGTATTAGGATCGGGGTTTTAGTGATCCATTAGCGGGGTAGCAGCTATATAACTGAGGAAAATAGCTACTTAGGATAAGAGGGCAGGAATTAATTGTCTTTATTTTAGGAGCTATCTAGCTATTGGTAACCTTAATGACAGCCTTAATCAGGGTTCAAGTCACAGTATAAAAATTAACAAGTATTAAATGTAATGGGAGCTATATCTGAGATATATAAAGTTTTTTATTGTTTATAGAACTTGTTATTTTTAACCTATTAAATATGGGATATACCAGAAGTATAAAGACAATAGCCTCGATGAGAAAGAGATCTCAGCGAAGTATCAATCTAATGGCAGTGTTATAATATAGATTGAGAGAGGGTGTCTCAATGGAAATATACAACCACAACGCTTTAAAAGGATTACTCAATAACCAAGATGCCATGGGTTGATCTCGGAGTCGGGATTCCGGATTTGCCTACAGAGGTCTCAAAAGCTCCAATTACTTGGTCTGCTCGTTATGGAGCTTGAATCTCATCAGAATTCAGCAAGGAGTGGCACTACGCCTTATGTATAATGTTCCTTCTGGCCATCCTATATCGATATGGCTCTATTAATACGGGGTAAAATTTCCGGAGTTATTCACACTCATAGTAATTTCAAACTAATTGGCTTATTGGGATCGTTTTTAGAACAGGGGTCGGATTGAAAACAAGATTATCCTAAACACCCGTAAAAGGGAAAGAAGAAGGCTTGGAAATTCAAGGAATAGCTGAGACACGGGACAAGAGGAGGCTTAGCTTATAATATCAATATAGAGCCCATTTCAATCACGGTGGCCCAGAACACGAATTTTAAGCTTCTTTACTAAAACCCCCTATAAGTAACAAGTATGGCCCCTATTGGGCGGGAAAGGATTTAAACCACTGAACCCTTAGATCCTCCGGATCACTCCCTAACCAATGGAAGCGATGAATTTATAATTTGCATATGTTGTAATACGGCGGGGATTAATAAACACTAGTACGGTCACATCTTTGTCGTTTAGTGCGTTGGAAAGGAAGGTCAAGGTATACACTAACTCGCATCACTCTAAATAGAACCTATTCCGATCGCGACCTGGTGGTTCTCGCCTATAGATACTTCCTAGCCTTGGAAATAATATTGATGATCCTGAATTACAGCCATCTCAATCGTGCTACGAGCGGAGGTTACAACAAGAATGACTGTGATTGGTGATGTCATGGTGTCAGCAACAGAAGAACGAGTGATGAGATGCCCAACATTGGCCTAGGTCTTTCCTCACGAGTATATATATCATGGCTGGGAGGCAATCCTCTCGACTTCTACTCCGACTCCCAAGCTTCCAAAACATTATCAAGTCGATCGATCGCAAAGAATAACCCCTACACTCTTTTAAAAATGTTCGTTTCCACCACTATTCTGACAACTATTTTGGGTGGCCTGATGGCCCTCCCAGCAGCTGCCAACGCTCAGTGAGTGACTGCACGCACCTACCAAGTCAACAGGCCTCTCCAAAATGACGTTGTCACTATGGAGCTATGGAACGCGGGCCGCAAGGTCTGTCATCAGCGTGCAGCTGAGTTCTTCGCGGACAACGAGGACTTCTATCAATGGGACTGCCCTGATCTTGACCAGCCCGGAATCAAGTGGTGAGTTAGAGTAAGTGAAAATCTCAGACAGACCAGCATCGCCAGTAAGTTATATCCGACACCTTCCACTTATAGCTGTGAATGAGAGCGGTGAGATCATTAAAACTTACAACACTAAGCTAGAGGAACACGAAAAGTGGGAGAAGTGTTCTGTTCGGAGTGATCAAGGCACTTGAAAGATCAGGGACTAAATCTTCGAAGTGCGTAACTGAGTTCCTGATTCCTGCACTAATAGAGAGACTTGCACCCTTTGTGATGGCAGAAACACCTCCAAGACTCCTCCTTAGAATCATTTCTCAACCTGATTCTTGGGTTCTCTGTTTTCAATTTCTTGCCTATAGGCAGCACTCTTCAATTCCGGCCTGATGTGATGCTAGAACCACTAGCTACGATGCTACCCACGATATGGGAATCTTGGAATGGACTGTTATTGTCTTATATATTCAGAATTTTCTTTTTTCAATAGTGTAACTAAAACAATTTGTGCTCAAGTACACACGAACCTGGCGTTTCTAGGGCATGAACATTTTCTGTGCTCTTGCTATATAGTTATTGGGAATTGATAGAGCGGCATGA
>PVQB02001019.1:0-31019 GCA_002980475.2 Fusarium beomiforme | reverse complement strand
ATTGGAGGTGGAGGCGGCGGCGGTGGAGGAGGAGGAGCAGCTCCAGTGACTTCGATCTTGGGTGTTTCACTATCACCTGGAGGAGTGATGGGTGATGAAATCTCCATGCTGGGGTGAGAAGGACCGGTGGTATCATCTTCAGAATCGCTGGCATCATACTTTTTGACCTTGGAACCAATCTCGCCGAGCAAACCAGCCTGCTGCTTAGGGTCTATTGTAGGTCGTTTCATCTCGACGATTCTGGGCTTCTCGAAGATGACACCATCCTCGTCCTCGGTCTCGTCGTCCTCCTCGATCACCTCACCATCAGAGCGTCTCTTAAGTGGTTTGCGTGGAATCTTGGTATTGCGGTGAATGCTACCCAGAACGCTGTTAGTGAAGTCGCGAGGAGGCGTGCCGCCACCTGGAGGTGTTCCAGGTCTGTCGTCCATCTCTTCACGGAGGGCTCGGAGACGGTCTGAAGGTCCAACAGCATCCCCCCAAACACGTCCCTCAAGCTTGTATTGTGTCTTTTGTCGCTCGATCTGCATCTGCAGCCGCTCCATGAGGCGCTCGCGATCCAGGATACCCTGCATACGAGCAGGGTCTTCAGGGCCGGCTGTCTTGTTGCTGGCAGCAGCGCTCTTGATAGCTTTAGAAGCAGCGACATCCTGAGCATCTCGCAGCATTAAGTATAGTTCTCTTGTTTCTAACTCATATCGCTGGGCTTCCTTGGCTCTCATGGTTTGCATACTATCCAATTCAGCTTTGAGTCCGTCAGCCTGTCTCCTTTGAGCATCGATGAATCGAGCTTGTTCGTCTAGCTGCTTTTGTAATTTGGCAACCAGCCCATCAGCACCTAGCTCAAGCTGAGCCTTCATCTCATCACGCTCAGCCATTGCGGCCTCAGCAATCTGCCGAGACTCCAGAGCCTCATCCTGAGCTTGTCTGGCTTCTGAATCGGTGTGTAATTTGTCAAGCAGACTTTGTACGGTGAAATTGAGACTCTGCTTGAGATCCATGTTCGGCAGTCGCCGGTCCATCGCCACGTAACTAAGCATGGAATCAACCAACTGGAACATACGTAACCGCTCCTCGCCATCGTTTGCTCGGATAAGCAGAAGATGCTGCAGAGCCGAAATGAAGTAGTCGTTGGTCTTGGTGCCATGAAGACGCTGTTGAATAGCATCTGCAATTTGAACGGGATCTGTCAGATCCTTGACTTCGCCTTCGACATCATCCTTGATGCTGCTATTTTCCCTCTCAAGCATATCCTCATAGTCAATGGCTTCGTTTGTTCTAAACCGTTCAATCTGTTTGTCCAAAAGTTCGTATTGGAACTCTTCCATTTTCGTCAAGATTCGCTTGATACCACATGCTGTAAACTGGGCTCGAATGTGTATCCTCAATTCCAAATCTCTCTCAGGCGAATCGATAATCATGTTGACAAGCATGAGAGTCGCAACGGCATATTCCATGAGTAGATTCTCCATTCCAATACCTCCGGTCCTCAATTCTTCGCTGGCGCCGACCAAACTTCCCATCTTACCCCTGCCATCAATGGTGACCTCCACCAAACGCATCCAAGCATCGAATCGGCCATTTTCCCCAGATGCGGTCTTGACCTCGTCCAGTGCCTGAATGACCTTCAGATGGCCTTCGGAATTCTCTCCCCAAGTACATAGGAAGGTTATAATTTCGCTGACAAGCTTTCGTGTGGTGAGACGAGGAGATATGAGAGAGGTAGCAAGCGCTACCATGACCTTTTGATGAATCAAGGCATCGTCGGCGCCGAATTTGTTGTTCATGAGCGCCTTTACACACTTGATGATATCATACTCGCGATCGAGATTCTTGTCGATGCGGGTGTTATCCTGGGCTGGCCCCTGTGCTGTCTTGCGGTTGATCTTAAGCAGCAAGGTCATCAAAGCGACCTGTCCCTGGCATTCAACGAACCTCTTAACCCAGCCGATCTGTTGAGTTCGTAAATTGACCTCCAAACTTCCCATTCCTTTGGTGTCAAGTCGATCCTCCATAACCCGCCGAACATACCATTCAGGGGTGCCTTCTTCGTCAGAGTACGTTGTAATATCGGGGGTTGCGGTATACTGGTTCGGGCGTGCTGTTTGTCGACGCTTTTGCTCACCCTGCCATTCAGTAAGTCGATCTTGGTAAAGCAGCGTCCACTTCTTCTGGGCTGGATAGGCCATCATCTGCCTCCTGGCCTGCTCAGGGAGGTTATGCCATCCTCGCTTCTGCATCAGTTGGAGAAACATCTGCTCGACCACATTATCGTCGTCAGGCTTCGGAAAATAGAAGCCACCCTGTGGGTCGCTTTGCCCTGGAGGAGGGCCAGACGGAAATTTTGTGAAGCGATGTGAATCGCGGTTTGAATGTTGCGAGGCAGCATATGAACTTTGAGAAGAAGCACTAGGCATAGCTACGTTTGGTGAGCGTAATATTCTAATATCAGTAAATCTCTTATTACCTGATTGAATGCTCAGGTTATCAGCTGAGCCTCGAGCGTTGGATGACATGTATGAGTCGTATCGAGGGTTGGGAGGATTGTTTGAGTGAGATGAGCTGCCTCTAGGCGGTCCCCATTGCTGATATTGGGTCTGGCGCCCCGTTGAGGCCATCGTAACGTTGCCGTATCCATATCCAAGAGGTTGTCGCCCAGGAGAATGAGCACCTGAGTGTGCCGAAGTCCCATCCCAACTTGGGTATTGGTGGAAGTCCAGGCCATTTTTATTCAGGTGGTGGGGAAGAGGTTCCCGGCGCACTGGCATCTGCTCACCTTTTGGCAGATACTCGACAGGTATGGGAGAGCGTGATCCACCTCCAACTGCATCGTAGGGAATCGACGTTATAACGCCAGCCATCTGATTGATACCACCATCAGACGATTCTGGGCGGTCCAACGAAATGGCAGACGACTCTCGCTTGTGGCGCGAGGAACGAAAACTGGCGGCATCGTCTGCGGGGTATCTCGATTCTTCGGTCAAGCGCTTGTCCTTGTGCTTACTTCGTGAGAATAGAGACCGGCCGCCAGAGGACTGCCTCGTCTTGTCAGACATGGCCACGGCGGTGGCGGTAGTTGTGACAGAGCGGTCGTGGCCGCGACAGTCGTCGGAGCGGAGGATTTAGTTTACGTATCGTATGTCGAAGGTAATGTTGGTGTCGATCTGAGGTGTACAATAAGGAAAAAAGGAGGTGTCAGGGTCGGCGAGCCTGGGGAAACGTTTGCCAACAGTTACCAGATTGAACACGTGAAGTCGGCGATGTGCTGGCCTAGGGCCATTCGCTTCATCGGGGGCACGGTAACGTCGTATAAGAAAATGTTGAAGTTATTCGGGGTCCGGAAGGTAACTCGAATCGGCGGAAGTGTTGCCGGTCGGCTTGAAACCTGGGTCGTCTGGAGTTTGGTAGAGTGGAAAGAAACGTGCGTAGATACCTTAGGGAGGGGATTACAGAAAAAGACAAAGAAAAGGTCTAACAAGCTTTGGCTTTGGGTAGATGATGCCGACGAAATGTTTCAATGAGTGGTGCAGAATAGAATAGAACAAAATAAATTGAACTGCAACCCGAATGAACTCGTAATGGTGTGAATAAAGGAGCGTAGCGTATCACTGCACAGCTGCAGTGTCGTATAGTGTTAGGTAGTGTAATGTAGCAGTAGCACCATCAACAGTAGTCAAACAGCCAGCCCAGCCTAAAGACGGGGATGATTTGGCTTCCAATGGGTCCATCAAGATGAATGCGGATTGGTTCATTTGCTTACGGGGGATTAATGATCTAATATTGCTTAGCCGCCGCTTGAGCTTAGGCTTAAGAGCGCGTTGTAATACCAAAAGCGAGACATACCACCTCTAGAGTTTGATCTTTTTCTCGGCAGGAAATGGCGTAAATAATGAAATAAATCGCTTCAACTGAAGTTGATCATACAAGAATTTTGTAACGTTAGTACTTTTCCAAGAAATAATGCTATATAGTATGATTATGCATGGCTGTTCATTATGCCCCAGGAAGTCCGGCGGCTGACTGGTCTGAGAGACACTTTTTTAGCATCGAGGTCAGGCGGGAAGCTTTCTTTAGCATCAGGAGATCTGCCAGGGGAAGTGGGTTCTGTAGATTGAAGACGCGCAGACGCGTGTCAACCTGGATAGAACCTAATAGAGAAGAGCCTGGAGATAGTAATCATCCAGACGGATGTCAACACGAGGATCATGTTCCCAGGAAAGTGCCAAATGACTGGAACCTGTGTAGTAGACCAGCCTGGCCGTAATACAGCATCCAATAATTCATGTCAAATACTTGAGACTTGAATATTTGAGAAATTTTTCCACGAGGACACACAGTAATACTTTGTAAGTTATTATGATCCATACTGGGTTAATCGTGATACTGTAGATTGCAGTAACACATTGGATTTTATAGGAACCTATCTCACCATCGTATAAATGATTCAAAGCTATTCTTAGTTGGTGTTTTCAGCTGCGCTAACATATAACACTACCATGATTTAAGCCTGGTAACACCAACTAGTAATCTTACTACGTATAATACTTATTAACTCACAGCCAAACAAAGTCTTATCCTCTTTGTGTATAACTCATTCAGGAGTGAAGCAATAGCTGCCCATAGAGACATCTGTTTGTCTCAAGTTCCGTACTGAAAGCATCTCTAATATCCTTTATCTCAGGAAAAATGCAGACCCATCCATCTCCATCCCCCTCCCCCATTTCAAGACAAAAGATCCCTCTCTTTATTTTATCCTTGATTCTTAAGCGAGGTCGGCTGTCTCAAATACCCCATTCCGTTTGCTTCCACTTTCTGATTGCCGTATTTCAGTGGATGAATCGTTGTGAAGTCGAAATAGCATACGATGGTGACGTGGCCCATGAAGATAGAAGATTATGCACATGTTAATAGCGACACGCTAAATTAATGGCGTGCTGAAGTGCCGACGATAAAGCTAATGCAGCAGATGTGTGGTTCCGATAGATCACTAACTAAAAGAGTTGAGACATACCCTTTCTGCATTAGATACGCAGAGAATTGTCAACGGCTATAGCAACTATTACGCATACAATCTATCCTTCCTTCGACGACTGAGGGAAATATTGCTGCTTGTCTAGATCATTCAGCAAAAATGATCCCGGTTGGTGATGGATGGATACATACTTCGTACCTAGGTTGGCACTTTACCCCCTTGCAACCTAAGTCCAAACTCTTCTGTTGATGGCCCTTTTTGAGGTGAATAAGTGACCGAAACAGGCTCTTTCAAGTATAATAATATTAGGAAATCGTATCATATATTAGAAGAGCTGTGAAGAACTGCTCTGGTAACTGGTTATCTCTATGAAACGTTTATTCGAATTGTCAATATTGTAGTGGAAATACCCATTTCAAGTTGAGCTCGCGTCCATCCAATTGTTTCATTCCCCCAAGTCCCCCTTTAGCGGGATCTTCGGCTTCGTCACCTCCCGCTGGGCCCTGGCAGCTTCAGCCACGTTGCCACTGTAGCCTCAGGGCGATCACCACAACCTCCAGCTTAAACATCGTGACATGCGCAGCCTCGAAAGTTGTTGAGGCGAACTCCACTACTGTTGCTCAAGATTTGATGACATAGAATATGGGCGCAACAATGTCCGTCATCAAGGTAACATACCCACCGTGACAACTTGTGCTATGCGGGATCCCACTGACGTTTGATCGCTACTAGACGCTCATTGTTCCCGCTGTCATCTCTTTGATACTCTTCATCCTCCTCACATATGTCCTTATACCTCTCTGGCGCCGATACGCGCGCTATAGCCAGTACCTACCCCTCAACACACTGACTTCCCAAACATCGACTCTTCGACAGCGCATAACGTCCCGTATAGCCATTTGGCGCTCCAATCGCGGCGTCGCATTCGTATCCGACGACGGCTCCGACAACGGGTTGGACGAAGACGATGGAGAGGAACTTGGGAACGTTGATGAGGATACGTGGCGCCAGATGGAGGCAGATACTCGTGCTGCCCGGCCGGATAACACCAGGCGATTAAGTAGAGAGTAAGTATTGCTGATAGACACCTCAACTACCTAGTGACTGACATGGTCATTTACAGTCTTGAAGAGGGATTCAGGGACGATAGCGACGATGAGCCAGAACGGCTAGCAAGGAATAATTTCAGGTCATAAACTTACAGCCCAGCAGGCTTATTGCACTCCGGATTTACAAAATGCATTATATGCAAATCAAGGAACGCATGCTCAAGTTACAAGGTGACGGGGCAGAAATATGTCATGCAGTTTAAACAGAAATCTTTTTCATGGTCCAATTTGATTTTGAAACAACAGGCTGTTAATCTATTCACCGCTTGTTAACCTCCTTTTGCATATAATTTCCCTCCTTGATAGTCGGTTTTAACACAGGTCGTTGCACCATGTACTCGAAAGCATGTCGCTGAATCTATATCGCTCCTTACCCAGAATTCCGAAAACACGAACAGTCCCAAGGACACAATCAAGCGAACCCTATCATTCATCGAGAGAGAAAAAAATAGCAAAGACGTAACCCTTTATACTATAGCCGGGGGCCAAATTCTCGCGAGAGAAAAGTTAGGTGGTCACAATGAGGGTTTTGGTGGAGCTGCTTCTCTCCTTTCCTGCATCTCTGGCTCAGGGTCTTAGGTCACCTTGGGCTCATCTTTTGGCGGATCCGGGAAGATCACTTCTTTTTCGCTTCTCGCCGCAGATTTGTCGGCCTCTGTTGATATACAGCCAACGGTTATCGAAGGCTGTTTTGGGACTTGAGGTAACTTCCATGACTCGCTCGCCACAGCCGGACTGTTCTCATCAGGACTGCTAACGTTCTTGACCGATGTTGTGGACTCAACTGCCTTTTGCTTTCTCGCTTCGGCCAGGTTTGGATTCTCTAACATCTCGGTGCTTGGCCCTGAAGAGAGTTTACTGTTCTCTTGTTGACTTGGGGGACTAACAATCTCAGGAGCATCGATGGATCGTCTTTGTCTGTTCGTTTCTTCGAGAGCCATGTTTGCTGGAGGTTCTATTACAATGCCCAGCCAGGCGAGTCTGCGAGCCTCACATTCCTGAAACTTCTTTTCAAGAGATTTAAGCCATTTATCATCCAGCGCTCGGCTGTGCCGTTGGAATCTCCTTTTGTGCCAGCTGCGCTTGGCCTTTTTGACTCGAGAAGTAACCCGATCTGGTATCCGGGTGTGCTCTCTTGGAGATGGAAGCACAAGCATTTTCTTGCCATGCTTTTGCAAACGGCTCATGAGTTTGCTGTGTGCACCAGATGAACAGAAATTACATTCTGACAATATAATTCGGTTCGCTTGCTCCCCCTGTTCCTCCTGCCCCTCTTGGCGCTCCTCTTGACGTATAGACTCGGGTTGGTGAGGATGAGGTTTTAGTGTTGGAATAGCAAGATGGCCACACTCGTATTGAATGGGTATGCAATTGCCCATAGGGCAGTGTAGCTCACCTGTAGCAACGACAGCATCGCTAGTAGGAGTCCGAGGAATTATGAAACTCTTCAGGTGATTGTGCAAGCAATGGTGACCAAACCAATGACCGCAAGGTAGATATACTCGAGCCTCGCAGTTCCTCCATCTCTTGAAATTGCTGGCCGAGTCATGGAGTTGCTTGCCGCACATGACACAATGATTGGGGCTCAGGTCAGGGTGTAACACTTTTGGGTCGCGAGCCATAGGATCTCGCCTCTCTAGTACCGTGAAACCTGATGGGTCTGACGGTCCACGCTGATGGCCAATCCGTAATTTTCGAAAATTATGAATGACGACGAAGCGTTTTTCCCCCTTCTCTCTGACCAAGCGTTTCGTCCTCTTACTCGAGATTCTCCTAAACAAGCATTTTCTCTCTTTGTTCTCATTTCCTTCTGCAACTGAAGATGGAGGTCTCGAACGAACTGAAACATCTTCCTGAAGGATTTCATGATTTGAGGAGAATCTCTTGCACCAGGAAAATATGCCCTTGAGCCCTTTTGGGGGAGTAGTCATACTGTGATCCGCCTCAGTGATCATGTTTGTGTAGTGAGGTTGCTCATAGCAGCTGGAATGAGTGGGTATAAATAGATATAGTATGTGTATGAATGTTATAGTTGAAAT
Organism: Fusarium beomiforme; assembly: GCA_002980475.2. Lineage (NCBI taxonomy): Eukaryota > Fungi > Ascomycota > Sordariomycetes > Hypocreales > Nectriaceae > Fusarium > Fusarium beomiforme. The sequence continues at coordinate 22,899 of PVQB02001019.1, read as the reverse complement.
GATCTCGACAGTGTGATTCGATGATGATGATGACGATAATGACTGTAGCTCTTGGTAAGCTGTTTGAGTGATTGGGGCAATCGTGTTTTGAAGAGATGATGAAGATGATAAAGAGGAAAAGTTCATGGGGTAGGTTTGCATTTGGTATATACGTTCTCTAACTGAATCCGGAAGGGGCCATCCTCGAACTTGAATCATCCCTTTGGCCAGGCGCTTTCTTCTTTCTTGTCGTGGGAATGTGATATGGTCCAGGCAGGAGGCAGTATCTAATACCTACCTACCTACCTGTCCAAAAGGTGAAGACATCTGACCTTTCTGGCTCTTCTCGAAGGAGCTATGGACATGGCTGGGCTCTACTTCATATTTCCCTTCAATTTCTCTTCGGTCGTATTGCTTATTCCTGCCCTGCGAGTAGAACTAGCAAGTTCTGCCTAGGACTCCAAAAATATTGCAGGTATATTTGTACAAGATATATATAACATAAGTAGGTACCAGAGTAAAAATATATAAGAATAAACTAAGATAAACCGAAATCACATATCCTCTTCTTTTACAAAGCCTTCTTGAATCGGTATTAGTATCATAATAATCCTGAGTAAGGTTGGCTATTTCTTCTATTTAACCCTATGACTTCACCTTCTTTCGATCTCATATGAGACTTCAGCGTAGATAATCGATGTCCTTACCTTACTTGTAAGTGATCCAGGCAAGCTGGGATATGGGGAAGAATTGGCAAGAATCAGAATGAATTTCGGATAAGTACCTTACCTGTAAAGATACCTGAGCTGCCTCATCTGCACCCACCGCGTCGCCTGCAGTACTTACCTTCTTCGATGTTTGTAATCCTCGACCAAAACGTGCACTTGCCTTATACCTACCTGCACCTTACCCTCCCTACCAAGGTAGGTAAAATAGTAAGGTGATGTCCCGTGTAGTGGTGAAGTCAGACTACCTCAGGTATTTGAGACCCACAATTCGCAACTTCCATCCTCGATATCACTACTCGTTTATCTACCTTACACAACAATTCCTACCATTTTCACCATCTTACACATCGCGACTTCCGACGTAATGCGTTTTCGTACAGAGCTAAAAAATATCCGCACCTTCGCGAGTAAGTCCCTATCAGTAGACTTGCCTATGTCTCTATGTCTCTTGCCTTTTTTTTTTTTTTTTTAGCTGTTGCTAATCGTGAACCAGAGCTTACAGCTGCACTTGGCTCTCTTGAGAAGATCGCTTGGTTGCGCTTGAGCGATGATACTGCACGATTCACTGTAATTCCAGACATGGGATCTCAAGTATGGGCGTACGTCGTTGATTCCTTTTTGAGCTGCACCATTGCTCATAATCTTCAGATCTCTTGCTATGGACTTCATCTTTGACAGCTATCACATCCAATCCGCTGAGGCAGGCAATACCATTAACTTGGAACTTCCTCTCCAACCGCTTCAACGCGCCCTCAAATCCGCTCTTAACAGTATCTCTGCATCCTTGCGTCTCACAAAGAAAGATGGCTTACCTGTGCTTTCCATGACGATCACGACAACGACGTCAGCTGCCAACCCGGCTGGGGCAGTGAAACCTTCAGGAACAGCCACTGGCGATGACCCATTTGATGACGATGAGATGTTTCGGGCAGAGCACCTCGAGACTTCATTAAGGCGGGAGCATGAGAAAATCATCACGCAGGATATACCCGTGCGTGTCCTTCATCCAGAGACTGTTGAGACTATCATGCAACCTCGAGTACGCGAACCAGATGTCCACATTCAACTGCCTCCCCTCCTTCAGCTCAAGGCTATTTCCGATCGTTTCACCAAACTTGCTATGGCCTCTAATTCTGGCTCCTCTGCCAACACAAAATCACCAAAACTTGAGCTTAGTGCCAACATGCACGGTGGTCTACGGCTACGAATCGCAACTGAGACTACAGATATTTGCAGTGTGTGGTCTAACCTCGAAAACCCAGAGCTAGACCCTGCGCAACTCGATTGTCCCGTTGAGGAGCATCCAAGTACAAAATTTCGGAACGATGGTCCCAATCGTTGGGCGACTGTTCGCGTCGATGGCAAGGACTGGAGCCGCGTGCTTAGTGTTGGTCGCTTAGAAGGCAGGGTCATTGCCTGTTTCGCTGACGACCATGCTTTGATTCTTTACGTTTATGTACCCCAGTATGATGATGCCACAGCGGATGATTCTGTCGTGACGGTAAGTTTGCCTTTGTTTTTGCCCTAGAGCCCTATCCATTGTGTGCTAACAACAACAGTACTACGTGCAGTCATATAGTGTGTGAAAACATCACGATGACTTTTCTTTCATATCTCTGGCGTTGGAGTTGGAGTTGTATGAGGACATGACAGATTTTGGCATTACACCAGGCTTTTAGCCAAAAACTTATGTTTATGCCTTGGACTTCAACAGTCGATGGCAGAATTCTTCATCGTATTATCGTTCTTTATCGAATACCTATTCGAGTCGTAATCATATGTCGATGGTGTGGCATCACACTCTATTCTCTTGCTGATTCAAAACATTACAACTCTTCCGCTTCCTTATTACTTGTGTACAATAGCTCTTGTAGCACCAGGCTACCACTCCTACAATTCACCCCCTCGCAGAAATACAAGGTGGGACAATGGTCTAATTATTAATACATATCGATTCGTTACTAGAACGAATTTCCACAACGCCTAGGTTGACTTGGCATTTCAAAACGAAGCAAGACACCTCATTCACGCCTTACTTGGCCATGACATCGACGTAGCGACCACCTTTTCGTGGCTTCTTCTTGTCACTAGCTTTGCGAGGCGCCACGCTGAGCAAATCGTCAATACTGCTAGCATTGCTCATGCTCGTCGTTGGTCGGCTGGGTGGTGCGCTGGTGTTGCTGGTATTGGACACTGATCGAGCCATAGCAGGAGGCGCAAGGCCTAGGCTCTCAGTTGATGCCTGCTTGGACAGATCCGGTGTTCCACCACGAACCTTGGGAGGCATGAGTGGGGGCGGAGCACTATTACTCGTAACCAAAGGTGGTGGAGGGGGAGTGCTGGTGGGAGGTGGAGGAGTTCCAGAGACTGAGCGAGGGCCGGCCTTGGGAGGAGGAGGTGTAGCAGTCTTAGCTGGCGTGTTCTCAGCGCCTGGCTTCTTATTGACCCATCGCTTTAGTTCAGGGTCGTATACAAAGCTGCTAGCCTCACCCAACTTCGCACGAATAGGCTTGCCAGGTGAAGAGTCGCCAGATGAAGTCTGTTCAAGGGGTGCTTTCTTGCCACCTCCGAACCAACCACCAAAGCCCCACCCCTTCTTGGATGACTGCTGCGCAGCTGCACGCTTGGCTGTAAAAATGGTTAGCAAATGTATCACGTCAGCCGGAAAGGTATGCTCACCATCCTCTTCGGCAGCCTTACGGAACATCTCTTCATTCTCTTTGTCTTTCTCCGCCTTGGATTTCTCAGCAGGTTTCGTGGAAGGGAAGTCATCGTCGTCATCATCCATGAAACTCTTCTTCTTCGGTTTGGGCTGCTCATCGTCATCTCCAACAGTGGGCTGAGGCTCATAGGATGGTGGCTCATAGCTGTAAGGCTGGAATGAAGGAGGTTCGTATCCACCATTACCGCTCTCTCCAGCGTTATCCTCACCTGCTTGCTCAGGTAGGTCTGAAGTCAGTTGGGGTGGCTCATACCCGTAACTAAGAGGTTGGAAGCCTTGTACGGAAGATTGGGCAGGTTTCTCATCGTTGCCCATCGGTGTCGATGCTGGCATTCCATAAGGTTGGTATCCAGCAGGAGAGTAGCTCTGTGTAATCTGAGCAGCGGGTGCAAGGCCTGCTGGTCCGCTGAGGCTAGCACTGGTTGGCTCAGACTGGGGAGCGGACGGGGCGTAGCCATCACGAGTAGCTGAGGCAGCACCAGGATATGACGGCTCATATGAGGTAGGTGCATATTCGGTAGAACTTCGTCCGGGTGTGTACTGGGATGTAGGAGAGTAGAGGTTCGCAGAAGCAGGCGTCATAATATTCGGCGTGTATTTGGATACTGCAACGCTCGCCGGTGGTTGAGCAGGTGTCATGCCAAAGCTAGGTGACTGCTGGCCGTAAATGTCAAAGTTAGAAACTGAAGGTGAACGGCTGAACTCTCCAGAAGGGCGATTAAATGGACCTGCGTCCCCAGCACCTCCATTGTTCTCCTCGTTATCATCACCTGCGACGAACTTATTGAATCTATTCCACATGCTGTCTGAGACCTTATTCATGCTTGGCTTGGAAATCCATGAACCACTTTCCTCCTTCGGTGCTTGCTTCAATCTCAACATGAAATCCTCAACAGCGGTCTCGAGGACATGATGATGGTAGGGCGATCGCTTAGTCTGAGAGGAAATTGCTGTCAAGATGGCATCGCAGTATTGCATTGCCTTGTCTCGATGGCCATACTCAGCAAGAGTCATTGCATGCTCAAGCTTGTAGGCAGCAAGATGAGGTGTTCCTGCGGCTGCCAGAGCCCCACCCGCAAGAGATAGGCCGTACTCATAGACTTCACTGAGTTGGAGTGCCTCTGTCTCTTTAGCAAATTGGTCGGACTGTTGTCTATGATCAGCCCCAATGAGCACAAAGTTGGCGTTGGGGTCGTCAAGACCACCAAAAATAGACGTATGACGGCTAAAAATAAAGCAGATGTGGGCAGCCTCTGCTCGTCCATAGCTAGATAGAAGACTTCCGAGAGCATTCAGCCCCTGGATGTCATTAGTGCTTCGGTTGCTAAGGACAAGAGAAAGGGTCTCGCGCCACTTGTCCAACCCATCGAGCGTATCCTTAGTGGGCCCTGAACCTGCGCCAGTGGACATCAGCTGAAGACCAGCCCGAGCATGGACAGGGACTAATTCATCGACACAATCCTCGAAGTTTCCAGAAAGAATTTTGTACAGGGCAGCCATAGACTCATTGGCGTGGCCAGGGTAGTTGACCTCTTTTCGGACGAATTCCTGTGCCACGCGTTTGTATAGATCGCCTTCCACAGTATGCGAAATCAGCATGGCATGACCCCAAAGTCGCTTATCAACCAGGGCCCAAACAGCTTTATCTCGATCGCCCCTCAGAAGATGGTGCCGAATCTGGTCCATGGATGAGACATCAGCACCATCGGCTTGCATTGAGGTGACCGAGGTGGCTCCAGCATTGAAGCTGGTAGCGGCAGGGAAAAGCCCATGATCACCGGTGGACGATGCATCCTCACCAGGCAAAAGGACATCTCGAACGGCAGCCTCTACGGTAGGGTTACCCTCCAGAATTCCGTCGTTCTCGATGAAGATGCGCATGATCTTCCATAGGAGTAACCGTTCGACAGCTCGCTTCGCCTCAAGGGACAGCTGGGAATGGAAAGACACATCAGGAAGATCCTTTTCCAGTAGCTCGATCCCAGCACTGAGCCAGCCAATAGTCTCCTTCTTCTTTGACTTACCCCTTAGAGGGCCGGGAAATTTAGCCACATGCTCGTGTAGTGGCTCAATATCTTTGACGCTCTGGACCTTGACTTCTCCCGGTGTTCGCACGATCATCGGGACAGCTTGGTTTATTCCGTACCGAGGAACGCTCTTGGGGAAAGAAGTGACAACAGTACCACCAACGCCCCATGAAATAATAGGCACTCCTTTCCATCGCTGGAGCTCGTCATGCTCCCGTCCGTCAATGGGCGCAACCATGTTCATCGTGATAGATTGGCCACGAGTGCGGACAGTCGAGACGCCAGGGGCTGGAGCGGCGGGAGCTACTGGGGCATAAGGTGAAGGGGCTACCTTTGCGCCTACTGGAGAAGGGTAGGAGTGAGAGTGAGCAGATGAAGGTCGGCGCGCTGAGTCCGAGGATTTCTGGGCCTGCTTGTGGCCGAAAGATGCGCTTGGCGATTGTGTCTGAGCTCGAGGAGGGGGCACAAAGCCAGGCTGCACTGTTTGTGGGGCTTGCGGCGCATATGGGCCTGTTTGCTTCGGAGGAGAGAGAGTAAGTTGGCCAGCATAGCTGGGAGGAGGTGGTGTCTTTGCAGATTTTGGAGGACATGTAGGATTGTATCTCGAATCGTGATGAGGGACGGCGTGAGTAGCGCTCGCAGATCTAGTAGGAGTCTGTTGCTCATCTTCTTCATCAACCTCACGTGTGGGAGGTAGAGACGAAACACGGCTCATTCTAGGCTCAAAATGAGCACTTTCTGAATGAGTCAACGGGCTTGACGTCCTAGGCTGATGTGGGAGCACTGGCCCGGGGCCGGATGTCGCCACAGCTCCGTAGGAACCGTGGCTCTTCGTGGCGGGAGGTGCTGGTGAATAGCGACTGCTTGCAGGAGCCGGCGGGGCAGTATGACTTGCACTCGGTGCAGGAGAATACCGAAAGGCACTTGTCGAGGGAGGCGGAGGCATGTGGTTGGCCGAAGTAGTCAAAGCAGCATATGGACTGACCCTTTCAGGCGCAACCAGGCCAGCTCCTGGGACAAGAGCTGGTTGGCTTGGGAACTCGCCATATGACTGGCCGGGTGTGACCGCCGTAGCAGGAGCATGAGGCGGAGCCATATGGTTTGGCGCCGCAGGTGCTAATGGCGAAGGGACATGCGGTGCGTGAGCCATTGGAGGGGCGTTTCGCGCGGGAGACAAAGCCCTCTGACTTGTTCTTGAGCTAGGGCGTGGTCTTGATGTCACGGGCAACTCCTCAAAAAAGTTCTCCTTGTGTTGAACACCAGGTGTCGTGGGTTTAGGAGGTGCGGCAGATTGTTGTTGGCCAGGCAAGCCATGGCTAGAAGAAGGAGGTGTGAGCCTCGTAGGGGGCGCCGGCATGCCAACGCTGGCACTTCTAGGCGGGGGTTGAACAGGAGCATTGAGCTGATTAGCCTGGGAAAGCTGTTGCATGCTCGCCCTCTTCCGAGGCTTTACCAGGTTGGTGACAAGATCAGTAGGGAGGTCATACGGTGAGTGGTAACCACCCTTTGACTTATCTGCGAAGCTTTGTGCCTTTGACATATCAGGGCGTGCCGGAGGAGGCTGGCCGTGTTGAGGGTTTGAACTGAAAGGAGTTATAGCAGGTGCTGGAGTGTTGTATGTCGAAGTTTGAGGAGCAGGTATCCTTGGCGCTTGCATGCTAGGGGCATACGGAGATGGCGCTGAGTGAATAGCCGGTGCCTGTGGCACGTAGGGATTAGATCCAGAGGGTTGACGCGATGTCGTTGGTGCCGGAACTGGAGCCGGGGCCGGTTCTGGCTCTGGCTCTGGCTCTGGCTCGTCATCTTCCAAGAAGCCCTCATCATCACTTCCAAAGAAGGCAGCCGGGTCAACTGGTTTCTCCTCCCCAGCATTGTCTTCTAGTAAGAAATCGTCATCCTCATCGTCGGCAAAAGCTTGCTCCCATTTTGAGGCGAGGTCTTCCTTCTTAGCAGGATCGGGATTGGATGGCGCGGGAGCTTGACCAGATGAAGCAGGCGCTGGTTCAGGTTTCGCAACCTTTTTCTCCTCGTCCTTGTCTTCGTCGCTGTCCTCGTCGTCATCACTTTCCTCCTCATCTTCCTCATCTTCATCTTCATCTTCGAGGGTCCCCTCAAGTGCAGACTTTTTGGAGACAGCGTTTGCATTCAGGGAATCCAAAACCTGCATTGTCGATTTTCGTTCCAAAGCAGGGGCGGACTTCTCATCAGATGCCGATTCGAAATCTTGAATTTGACGGAAGAAATCACCACCATCTGCGACTTCATCGTCGAATGAGTCGCTCAAAGTCTGGTTTGGTTGTGTACTGTGAGCCTCGCTGTTTTCTTGGGCTGGTTGAGGGATAAGTGGCATCCCTTCTTCATATCGTTCATCGGAATCTTGGCCTTCTGGACTCTTCAAATCGCCTCCAATAGATATGGACGAGGAGTGTCCTCGCCTAGGTGCTTCTAACCCTTCGCTTGTCTCTTCCCGTTGGTATAGCTCTTCTTCTGCATCTGCTTCCTTCTCGGTTTCTTCCAAAACGTCCAAAGCCTGATTGGAAGGAAGAGGTTGCTGGTCCTCCACTTCAGAGTTTGGGTGAGCAGGTGGCACAAGTGGGAAAGAATTTGTTCGGTCGGTAGGAGGCATGAACTTGAAAGGGTCGGTATCAGTGCGGCTCAAGCTCCATTCGCCATCCTCCTCATCGCCGAAGCTGATTTCGTGAGACACTGTGCGAGCAAATGACATGGAACTTGAGTGCTGGGATACAGGTGCCTTGGGTTGCGAAACAGCTTCGACTTCGGTTTGTTCGGGAGCGGCTTCTGTAGAAGGCACATCTTGTGTTTGATTTGGACCTGTATTATCAGAAGCTAGCCAGTCATTGCTGTCGTCACCACCGTCCTCCTGTAAAAGGCAGGCGTTGGCGGCGCCACCTCGTTCTGAAGAGTTTTGATCTTGTTGCGACGGGTCATCTTCACTTGTAGCCACGTCGGGTTGGATGACCGCGTCGAGTGTTGTGGATGACGTCGCATTTGCGGGAGCCTCGGTGGAGCTGATAGGATCGGGACGGTTTGGCATCGTGGCCAGATCTGTCGCTTTTGGCGATTCAGAGGCCATCGCGAAGCCGATCTAGGCGTTGGCTCGTGGGATGAATAAGGAACGAAGTGCAATTTAATAGTAAATCCTTTGTGTAATCGTGTCAGCGGAACGGTTTCAGTACAAAGGGGCTACTCCCAAGCAAGCTAATCTGCGCGGAGCTAGGACGGAGCCTTGCGACTTTCAGGGGGTAGAGGGACCTTGTAATCATAGATTAGATGGGAAGAGGGGTCGCGTACTTAGTATACAAGACTCAAATCGAATCGTATTGCGTTCACTTAAAATCGTCCTTCCTCCATGATCATCTGGGTAACGAGAGGCGTTTGCTTCAGTTGGAAGGGAAATGTTCTGGAAGTACAGTACAGATCTCAGAAGTGCAAGTTGGCATGTACCAAATTATGGAGACCCAGAAAGGGCAACCGCCACCCGTTCGGCGGTGCTGTGTGAAGGATTTATGTACTAAATCCTGCCCAATGAATACGTGGTATTTGGATATTGGCTATAAATTTTGGATATATCGTTAATCTCTAGATGTCTCTAAAGTTTTTCTATCATCCGATCCATTTACTTGTTATCGTTATATTCCCATTGCAGAACAGGGGCTTTCTTTAATACGTGTATCCCTAGTAATGTTTTATTTCAATCCAACGCGCACCTTGCATCATCCCAAGAGCTCCTATAACTAAATCGAACCGTGGATTATCCGTCGCTGGTCTGACTTCCTCATCAACAACTGGAATCTAAATCCAAATCTTTCACCTCTGCTTAACCATACTATGACCACATACGATCAAATTTGCTTAAAACAAGATCATCCCCTGGGCACAGTCTTGGCTCATTCCTCACTAGGTACAGCTGGACCAATAGATGGGTATGGCAATTTCAGATTCCATCATTGGGTTTGATGGGGCTACCCTGAAACATCAATACTGTATTCTTAATAAATCAACGTTAAAGGGTATTATTTATACTTTCATTAAAAAGGAATACAACTTTTGAACCTCAAATGTAAGCACAAGTCCCATCTAGCTGTCCAGAGCCTGTGCCTCACACATCTTTCGGTACAATCCACCTTGGGCAAGCAGTTCTTGATGAGTTCCCGCCTCCGTGATCTTACCACCCAAGAAAACACAAATCTTGTCAGCATCCTTAATCGTACTCAGACGGTGAGCAACTGCAATGGTAATGCGGTCTCCTTCCTTTGCTGCCTCTGCCAATGCACCTTGCACGATCTTCTCACTCTGCGTGTCAAGAGCACTGGTAGCTTCATCTAGCAGAAGGACCTTGGGGTTGCGGATGAGGGCTCGGGCAATGGCAATTCGCTGTCTCTGCCCTCCAGAAAGTTGCGCGCCGTTCGATCCAGCCTGTGTATCAAGGCCTTCGGGTAAAGACGAAACAAAGTCCCAGGCATTAGCTGCGCGGAGGGCCGCCTCAATTCGCTCGTCAGGAACTGAAGTGGCGAGTTCTTTGCCCTCAGTCTCTGGGTCATCAATACCAAGAGCAATATTCTCTCGTATTGTGCCCTGGAAAAGAGTTGGTTCTTGCTGAACGAGACCGATAATTCGACGATATAGGCGAGGGTTAAGCGTGGGAAGTGCTGAGTTAGCAATGCTAATAGTGCCACTTGACGGATCATAGAATCTTTCAAGCATAGCTATCATAGTTGACTTTCCACAACCTGAAGCGCCCACCAGCGCCACAAATTGTCCAGGCTTGACAGCTAGGTCGATGCCGCGGAGAACAGGAGCGTGAGGTCGAAGAGGGTACGAAAAGCGGACATCATCCAAAATAACCGGACCTCCAGACTTGGGGCCGTTATCGCGATTCTCAGGTGTTTCTTGGACGTGAGGCTGTAGCTGACTCAGCCAGAAGATGTAGTTGGCAGCATTGACTCCCTTTGTGATGCTCGTGGAGAACTGGAAGAGCTGAGCAGAAGCCTGGCCGGAGTAGAAGACACCCAGGAAAGCGACAAAGAAATTGTACATGGAGATGTCGCCATAGGAAAGAAGACGGCAGCCATACCAGAAACCAAGAGCCTGGAACCAATACTCAATTGATTGAGTCAGAGCAAAGAAGACCATGATTCTGAAGAGATCGTTCTTTGATCCAGTGACGGCTTCATTCAACTCATCCACATACTTGTGTAGGACAGACTCCTCAATGGCCAGAGAAGAGACGGTTCTGATGGCAGTGATAGCCTCGGAAGCAATCGAAGCGCTGGTAGAATATCGCTCCGAAGTGTCGCGGTCCAGCTTGGCGTCGAGACGAATCTTAAAGTAACCGGAGCTGACTAGTGGAGGAAGACCAGCGCAAACAACCACTAGACCCAGCTTCCAGCTGTGGAATATAGCCAAGAGACTGCATGCAGCCAGATTGAGAATAGCAATGAGGATGAGTGCAACATTAAAGCCCATCAGCTCGAGGATTGATTGCGGGTTGGAGTCAACGCGACTGGCCAGAGCACCAGTACTGTTTTCCTTGCGGTCAAAAAATTGAAGATCTTGACGAAGCATATCCCGGAGACTCTGTTTGCGAAGTTTGTGGCTGAGGAATTGAGCGATGGTGTTGGTAGCATATCCAAGAGCAAAGTACGACACCAGCAGACCAGCCGCGAGCACGATGAACATGCTGGCGTAGAAATCACCGCGATCTCTCATCCTATCACCAGTGAGAGTGAAGACCTCCACGACGTGAGCAAGCAGAATAGCTTGGCCGGGGAACGCTGCGACAGCTCCCAAACATCCGGCAAGAACAAAGAAGTATGACCAAGCAACCTCTGGGCTCTCGCGGATCAAACGGTAAACGACATAAAAGATGCCCATTTGCTTATGGCTGTCATAGCTACCAAGTTCCTTGCCAGCTTCAAGACGCTCTTGTACGTGAGTTTCGTACTGAGTCACTGTCTTGCTAAGCCCAAGCTCTTCCTTGTCTCCTTCAGGGGCAACGTCCTCTTCATCTGTTGAAACATTATTGGGATCATTCTCAACTGCAAGATTCTGAATCTTAACGAGCTTAGCGTAAGCGCCGTCTTGAGCAATGAGGGATTCATGAGAGCCCTGCTCGATAATAGAGCCCTTAGACATTACGACAATATTATCAGCTTTGCGAATGGTGGCGAGCTTGTGAGCGATAACGATGGTAGTGCGGCCCTCGGATGCTTTATCGAGTGCTTGCTGGACGACGCTCTCTGCATGGGGATCAAGAGCGCTTGTAGCCTCATCAAGAAGCAGAACCTTAGGCTGCGATACGACACTGCGAGCGATGGCGACTCGTTGTTTCTGGCCACCAGAGAGAAGTCCACCCCGTTGTCCGATTTGTGTGTTGTACCCATCAGGAAGTTCCATGATAAAGTCGTGAGCAAAAGCCATCTTGGCAGCCTCCTGGATTCGTTCCATCTGTTGTTCGGCAGGGGCATTTTCCCACTCAGTGCCAACTAAACCGTGTTTGATGTTGTCGAAAACGGAGCCTTCAAAGAGAACAGGCTCTTGTTGGACGAGACGGACATTGCGGCGGAGCCAATTAAGGTTGATTTTATCAATAGGACGACCATCGAGCTTGATAGTGCCAGACTTGGGGTTGTACCAACGCTCAATTAAGCCAACAATGGTACTTTTGCCTGACCCTGACTGGCCAACTAGCGCTGTGACTTTACCAGCAGCGACGCTAAGAGAGAAGTCTTCTAGCACTGTGACGCCTGGTCTGGTGGGATAGGCAAACGAAACATTCTCAAGCTCGACATGTCCAACAGTCTCGGGTGGAGTCTCGCCGTCTTTGGAAAGGGGGTCAATAGCTGATGTTCGGTCGATGAGAGTAAAGAGTTGAGCTGCGCCGGACATCGCACGGCTGAAGTCGATGGTGTACGGGGTGAGCTGGGTCAATTGAACAGCCGCAATGACAACCGAGAGCAGGACCGTAAAGATGACACCGGAGCTCTCAATTTCTCCAGTTGAGAGCATACGCACACCCTGCCAGAAAGCGAGTCCAAAGCCGAGGTATATGATGGTGTAATCAGCAGAGAACATAAGACCAAAAAGAACAGAAATCTTCTTTCCAACAGTGTGAGCTTCCTCGAGGTGTTTGTCGAATTTGTCGACGAGTCTAGCTCGCATCTCAAAAGCGTGAACAGTGCGCACACTTGCGAGAATGCCTTCAGCGAGCGAGTTGGCTTGGCTATGAATTTCAAGAATCTTGACTTCGTGAACAGCTTCCATCGTGGCAACAACAGTCATAACAATGATGGTTGCTGGTGCAATACACAAGCAGATCAAAGTAAGCTTCCACTGTACGACAAAAGCGACGATGAAGGCAGTGAGGAATGCTGCAATGCCTTGGACGAAAAGGCCAAGCTTCTCAGCGATGCCGGTTTGAATCAAGCGGCCATTGGAGGTAGCTTGAGTGGCAATAGAACCACCACTTCCAAAGTCATAGTAGGCAACCTCTTGTCGAAGAGCAGCACGGAGATACTCTTTTCGTATGTTGCGTACAATACGATAGGAGGAGTAGGTGAGGAAGACGTTCCAAATGTAGGAGAGGACGAATCGACCAATTCCAAGGTAAACAAAGTAGAGTCTTCGTGAGAGTTAGAGCAATTTGGGTGAGCTATGGCTCGAAGAAACTCACGCTAGATCAGCAACGTCGTTTCGGAACTTGCTGGGCAAGGATTCCCCAGAAGTAAAGTCGGTAATTATGGTGATGAACTGTCCAAAGATGAGATTCTGGAGAGCGATACCGGCACCTGAACCTATGGCGGCGATGAGAGCAATGCCTTGCATTAAAAACTCTGTGGGACCTGCATATGTAAGGATACGCTTTGATTATTAGCATGACATGTTTCACGATTATTTCGTTATAAGTTACCTACCTTGTAGTCACTCCATGAACCCTCAATTTCTCCTTCCTCGCCAGGGGTGGGCGCATCGCCCTTCTCGGTGTTGACGGCAGCATCTTCGGGGGTTGAGGTTGCATCGCTGCCACCAACAACCTTTTCGTCTCCCTTTTCGTTTGTACTGGCAACCATGATGAAATATGGCACAAAATCCACAAGGCGGTCTTGGCGCCTAAAAGAAGCAAACTCGTGTGCTCTGGTACTTTAATTGTCAGGTTCAGGAATCAGGCCAGTATATTCAGGCTATAAGCCCTGATTAAGAAGAGAAATATTGACAGATCCAGAAGAGGAAGAGAAAAGAGCATGTTTTCCACGAAGGGGGTAGCGTGCTTTTGAAGAAAATACCACCTGAGAACTTTTGAGAGGTGAACCCGGAAGGTGGAGTGAGGGTAGACTAGATTTAGATGGCAACGAATGGTGATCCTTGGCATTTTAGCTTGTGTTTTTTATCAGATCCGCAGGTAAAGCGGTTCAAGTGGGTCACTGATTGATAATGAATATCTCCCGAAAATTTTCGATGCGATCACGGAGGTTAGGCCAAGAGTGAGTTTATTATTTGCATTGTTGGATGTCTGAATAATATGCGATGGCTAGTAAAATAATAAGAGATCTTTGCTGCTTTCGGAGTTTAGATTTTCTCGAAAATATTTATAGCAACAATATTCTCTACAGACCGAACTGATCTTTCAAGGTGACAGTTTGGCGCATTCAAACCAGGGCCTTTTCGGAAATCATGCCGGACACATGCTCCATCTCATAGCTGAAGTCTTGGCTCTAATTGTAATTGCTCAATCGATCACAAGTCTTCAAGAGAGATCCTGATACTCAATAACATTATGTATGACCCAACTAAAACTGCACTACAAGGTTACACAGTTGTCCTCGAGTAGCACTATGATGACAACCTAAACATTTATACTTTAAAGATTAGATGAGCCATGATCATAGCTTCCATGCTTTGGCACCTTAATGGGGGACCCTTGCCCCGGGAGATTGTCTCTTCTTATTGGCTCTTTCGGAATTGCGGTGTTCTCGGGAGCCGCAGACTCGAGTCTCCACACCGGGATCTCACGTCCAAACGGTCACTATTCTTCCGGACCCCGCGCGTTCCATTGAACTTCCAAGGCTTCGGTGTGAGTCGTGTCAGTCCCTTTGAAAACGCTATGTAAGTTGAGCCACTCAGTATTGCGTGACTTTCCATAAACGTTTTTCTCTCTGTGGCATTGTTTCATTGTATCTTGCTGCATCTGATCCCTCGCTCAGCTATCCATCCGTCCATCCATCCCCTGCTTGAGTCTGTCATCCACACAAGCGGTGCCCGTACTTCCCGTACGACCTTCATAGCAGATGGCTGAAGATTCTCGGGCACAGTTAGATGACGGCCCTGATGAGGGATCTGATGGGCCCCAAAATACGTCTAATTTGACCATTCGAAGAGCAGTTAGTACACAGGCCCTATAGCCCTGTCATGTCTTTATCCCAACGTCTTTGTCACTAACACTGCTGGACCTTAGTGTGATGCATGCCGAACTCGCAAGGTATGTACATATCAATCTAGTCAATCTCTCATGCATATAAGTTCAGCAATGCTCCAGTCGTTAAAGGCCACTGGCTACACACTGGGTGGAGGCTTGTTTAATGAGTGAAAGCATCTTCAACATGGTCCTAGCTCTCACTTGAAATTCTTTCACCCAACCCAACAGCTATAGCTAAATAGTAACATCAACATACATAGATTCGCTGCGATAGAAACTCGCCCTGTTCTCATTGTGTCCACGCTAAGATACCTTGTACACACCATGATACTCGCCCAAAGGAAAAGAGAACACGGATCCTCCTCTCAGCCCAATAGTAAGTTACCCAGATGCTGATACACTGTATCTATCGATTCCGGTCTATTGGGTTTTCGCATCACCTGGCAACCTAGTGCTATGTTCTACAACAAGATGCAACCTGCTGACACCCAAACAACTATACAGTGAGAGAAAGATCGATATCATTGACCGTCGCCTTGAGGCTCTTACTGAGCTCATGCGTGATATGAAAATGAATATGCCTTCTGCAAACACTCACATCAATCAAAACCACACGCCCAAGTCCGATGTCCCTCGGCAACCACCAGCTCAGGCTTCGAGTTCAGCACCATATGGGTACCTCGCACAACTAACTGCAGACAGCCCAGTCATCGAAGGAGAATCTTCTTTGGCGGCTCATGGTGAATTTGCAAACGAGTTTCTCAAAAATGCTGTCGGTACAGAGTCTCTCCAGGGTGCTAGCCTCGAGTTGCGCGAGACTTTGGACTCCTTGCATCACATTGTCAACTCTTTGAAACAACAGACAGCTGCTACAGAGATGTCATATCCATATGCCAGACAATTACCACGTCCTAGCCTCAAGAACAGCGAGCTACCTCCAATTCAAACGGTTGTTGCCTTGATACGAGAATGTGAAAGTGAGTGTCGAATCTAGCAGTAAGCCATCTTGAGCTAATCAACTACAGCTGAGAACTCAGAAGTGTCTGCTTGGATAAGAGAATTCTTCTCCATGGAGAGTTTCTCGGGCATGTGTCTTCATGTATACTTTTCGGAAGACGTCTCTGAGGCTGATTTCATCCTTGTGAATATTGGTCTGATGTACATGTTCATGGATCGCCAGCAGCGAACGGAAGACACCAAAGAACAAGAAGAGTGCGAGGGATACATGAAAACACTTCGTGAAAATAGTGAGACGGCGTTGGCCAATCTGCCTTTTCATCTACCAGCGACCTCAAACATGATCTCTGCCCTCCTCCTTGGAGTATATCACCATTCGCTGTTCCTCGTTACACAGTATACTTACAGATCTTAGGCATTCTATGCTATCGAAATCTCAAAGCCATCTCTTTCATGGACTTTATCATGTAAAGCCTCTGAACTATGTCAAACTCTGGGATATCACCGGATTTCTACCATGAAGAATGACAAACCACGCGAAGCCCAGCGGAAACAGTTTCTATTTTGGAATACATACTTCATAGACAAGAGTCTTTCCCTAAGGCTTGGACGGGCTTCTACTATACAAGACTGGGATGTGACTGTACCCCTCCTCGCCTCGGGCCATTCCAATGCTACACCCTTGTCAGCCTTTATTTGTCTCTGGGTCGCTACGGCTCGGTGCCAGGGTCATATCTATGAGCTACTGTACAGCCCAAATTCTATGACACAATCCGATGACGTGAGGAGATTTCGAGCTCAGAAGTTAGTGAATGATTTGAAGGATATATCGAGGAGGAGTAAAGAGTTGAGTGTAAGAAGCCAAACCTTGGGTCTTCGATAGGTTCATTCTCTAACGTTGCCTCTAGAAATCCCGTGAAAAAGAAGTCAAGACGAATCTTGGAGAATACTTCTTCGACTTTATCCTCATTTCTGACGACGTCCTTCGCCTTTCACTCCTCACACTGATTTATCGAGCTACTCCTGCGCCCCCGAACTCCAAAGTGACATTTATTCCAGAGTGCATTGAGGCTGCACGTGCAACATTACACCGGCATCAAGATTGTATGGATCTCTTGGGCCGGGACAATACTGTTTACTTTCCTTCTTACGTCCATTGGTGAGTACACATACTTAGGCATTTCACGTAACGCAATGCTGACAATATTAGGACGCTGTTATTTGCTCCTTTCATTCCTTTCATCGTTTTATTCTGTCAGGTCATCGAAACGCAAGATCAGACTGATCTCGCACGCTTACATAGCTTTTGTACATCATTAGAGACGACCATTCAGTTATCAGACGCAGCGGCCAAGACATATCGCCTGTTCCAGGTCCTCTATACAGTAGCGCTGCGTTATATCGAGTTCCGGACAACTACCCCTCCGGCAGACCAAACACAGGCGAGCGCTGAGCTCAATAACTATCTTGCTGCTCTCGGATTTCCACCGGCAGGTCTAAACAATGGGGCGCAACAACCGACGCCTATGGGCCCTGCTCAGGGAGGTGCATTCTCACAGCCTCTTGGGGATATGGGTATGCTGAATCATGCCGATGGCCAGAGAGGAGCAAACACGATGATGTGGATGGGTAACACGGCGCAACTTGGTGAATGGTTCAATAGCAGCCAGCAGATGATGGAGTTGCTGGAAGAACCCAGCTTCACATTCCCCCAGTAACATAGGGTAAATGAGTCTCGTAAGTGTCGAGAAGATAGAAAAGGCTTTCAATCCGCTCTACAAATTAGAAATACAACGCCTCTCAGATAGGTTCGACTTAAACCGAGCATGGGAGCTGTTCGTAGCCAGCCCTAGTTCATAGTCCTTATTTGGCGAGTAAGGAAGGCCTCTAAATAAAGTTGAGGACACCCAAGCCATGCAGTCACAATAGAGTGTGGCGCTTCTTATCAAGATGTAACGGTAGAACATTAACGTTTTTAGACCATGTGCCTGATGTACATACAAATCTTAAACAAGTTTTGAACTATTATCTCGAAAGCCTTAATTCCTCGGACGCACCTGTATCAGGTACAAGCATAGGAGATCCCTCCATCTCACCCTCCAAATTTCCATGTCTCTCGACATCGTCCAAAGGCACTTTTGGAGGAGGTGGTTTTTTGAGCATGACAACACCAATTGCACTGCCGAGGATAAGAGTACATCCTGCTCCACTTATGAAATCTATTCTATGTCCAAAAACCCATCGATCGAAGCTTGCGGCGAAGAGCATGTGTGTATAAACCATGGAGTTAGCACGGTTTGACTTGTCGGCGCCAAGACCTGCTGTGAGAAGATACTGCATGATGAAGCCTAGAACACCTAGGGGAAGGAGGAGTACCCATTGTTTGACTGTAGTTGGGGTGACCCATCGTAAACCTGGTTGTTGGATATTGAGGATGGGGGCAAAGATGAGCATGGCCAGAGCGATGAAAGTGGAAATGATACCAAAATAGTTGACGGAGATGAGAGGATGGGCTCGTTTCCCAATGGTTCTGAGAGTCGTGAACGCGCCAGCTGCTCCTAAAACACCCAAAAGGGCAACGCCAACAGCTATCAAGCGCTCTTCTGGGGTGGCTTCATGGTCGATACCAGGTATTCCACTCGACTCCGGCGGCTCAGAAGCCGAGTTGTCGTCGTCAGAATGGGAGAACAATGAGGCAGGTCGAGCAATCAGCACTACACCAAGAAGAGCAACCAGAGTCGCAAGTTGTTCAATTCGAGTGAATGGTTCACGAAGGGCAAACCAACAGATGAAGCCAGCAACACCAGGAGCCAAAAATGTGATAACAGTAGCATCAGCGAGCGAGATATACATCATCGAATACCACACACCAAAAATACCCCAGAAACCACTTGCACCTCGCAACCACAATAGCCATCGAATCTCTTTCTTTCCAAAAGGAAAGTCAGGGGTTTTGTTCCACCACATATAAGCTGAACAGAACAGTGCTGTGATGGAGTGTCTCATAAGCAGGGCCTGAACAGGATGCATGCCGTCGCCTTCGAGTTCAACCAATCGAGCACTAAGGTTCATCAATGCGCCAAAGAACTGGGATAGGGCAACGTAAGCGGCGGGTTTATTCTTCATCCAGAACTGGTTCCATTTCGAAGGTGGTGTTTCGGTTGGCACATCGGCTCCCTGGTGTGAGAACTGTCTTAAGGGTATTGGAGATGGACAGGGGGACGGACTCGATGACATTCGGCGTAAGTCATCGCAACTCGAATTATCAACCTTCGAAGCTAGAAAGTTTGGCGATGGTGAAGGTGGTAACAAATGCTGATGTGATTCATGGGTATTCCCAGGTATCAGTTTGCACTGAGGAGCCTCCTCATACGGTGGAGGAGTCTGGGTCATCATGTAAGATAATAACAAGAAACTACTTCTGGGTCATAAAGTTGTCACGATCAGTTAATGACGAGATAAATCACTGTAAGAAAAAAGAGCAGAGTTACAGTTGAGAAGCGAACAGAGATGGGTTGTTACAAATAGGAAAATATCTCCGAATCGACGACCCTTCGACGAGCGCCAACCATCGATAACCAACCATCCCGCAGCCGAAACCCACCGATCATGGATCCTCTTTTGCTCTCGCTCTCTTCTCTCGCTCACATCAACCAACCGACAATCAAGCCAACGTGAGGAGGCCCTTTCTAGTGGGGGTGGAGTTCAATACTAGGCCCCGGTAGGCAACTCTTCAAGACCCTAGATGACGAAAGGGAGCCTCCTCTACGGGCCGTTGAAGCTGAGCGAGAATCAATTATATCCAGGTACCCGGTTGGTCTCTTATACTAGTGAGAACTATCTCGTGGGTTTGTGAGCAGTTAAAGACCAACAAAACCGAGTGAATTACCGAGGCACGCGAGCAACAAGAGTCTTCGGTGGCGAGGGCCTCAAAAGCCATGTACAGTAAGCGGGTGGGCGCTTAGAAGCTGCTCATGTGACTTGACCACCACTTGCATCGTCTTGGCTCTGCGACAAGAAAAATGCGCCCTATTTTGCCCCGATTTCGGTATCGGTGAAGTCGGCCGAGGACGAAAATGTCCGTTCTAGGGAAGTAAGAAATCTTAGGACCTTGATCCCAAGTGACAAAAAGACTTAGGTAAAGATACCTTGAACTTGTGAATATTTAGGCTAGTTTATTTCGTTATCCTAATTTAAGGTCTGAAGTCTTCTTGCTTCCTGGGGCCGTTCCATCAAGTTGAACTGTTGGATGCGATAGTGGGTTCGGGAATAGAGTTTGATATTGTATTTGTTTCCGTTCTAGATATCCATTAATCTTTAAATATGGGGTATCAGCTCTGCTCAGACTTGATCATGGACAACATATCGACGTTTGCGGATTTCTTAGTCTCTTCATCAGCTATGCTAATATTTTCTTTCACTCATGATCTCTAAGCATTGTAAGATTTAATACACACCATTACGTAGATCTGGGTAATCCAAGTTCAGAAGATAAGGGTAACTTCATTTTTCATCCTTATGCGGTCAGCTCTCACCCACTGAGATTTTAACTACCCAATCCAATTCGCTCAAGATCCGAGTCTCCTTTGATATAAGACGGTGAAAGTAGAAAGCAATTCGGTGCGTAGAGGCTCAAAACGTAACCTTGAGGCTGCTGCTGTTAGCCATGCCCAAGAGGAAGCTGCACGTTGCAGAAGAGAATACAGTAGGTAAGGCAGGTATAAGGTACGGTTTTCGGCGGTATATGACTGCTACCAAGGAGATCCTCGACCAGATTCACCGCAATATTGCACACAATCCAGCCGCCCACAACAGCTATATCTTGGGCCAGACTCGAGCTCACAACGTCGATATTTCATGCCTGCTAGCTGGATCATATGGGACGAGATAGCAGTTAAAATTGGAAAAGAAATCTTGCAGATCTCTGAAGTCAATTTGGTTCGACACCGAGGGTCGGTATCTAAGGTGGTTCGATCATTATGGTTATTCTAACTTTAAAGTAAAGACATCACAGTAATCTCCTCGCCAGACTCCATTGATATGTATCTACTCTTTGTATCCAGGTAGTCTCTAAAAATAAAGGAAGAAAGGAATGAAGAAAAAAAAAATAGACAGAAAAAAATAGAAGAAAAACTAAAGTCTCGTTTGAGTAGCTGCTGTAATATAGGCGCATCAAGTACGTATAATCACTTTGCTTCTCAATTTCTCACTGAAAAAAAAACTAGCTGAATACTGTAAGACAGCTTTATAGGCCTCCCCAGTTTCATGAAGCTTGATATTTTGGTCAAATACCTAGGCACTGACATACCTACCATCGAGCGTACTATTGCAAACTTTGTTGGAAATGATGATATGCTATTTGTCACATACTCTGTGAAAGGAGGTGACCTGGCCGTAACAATGCTAACCTACTCTTTTCCACCCTTTCCATGTTGCTCGTCAACATCTCTTCGTGCCGTCAAGAAGCCATCAAGAGGAAGAAAAATTGAGTACCAGTTGAAGATGCTTCAGAATCTCCTTAATGAATCCCCCATCCTCGAGAACAAATCTCGCATTGAAGCTCCTTGAACATTTCCTAATCATATTACCTTCACCAGCCAACCTCTACAAAATCACACTGATTAACCTGAGGTTAAGCAGGCTGGTCACAAGGAGGTCTTTTTCCGAGAATAAGGGCAGCGGTTCAGCCCCTTTTCCCAAGAGAACTGTTCGTGGTCTCATGCTACTCCGAGAATTGAGGGCCATGGTAACAGTATTCAAGCCATCCGTTCCTCACCGGACGGTTATCTTTTAGTCTCATACGAACACATAGCCCGAGTCTGGGCTCGAGGTCAGGATTTTATCAGAAAACGACAAAGCGTTTAAGAGAACCTCTGATTTCTTTGTGAAGTACGGTCGGGAATACTAATCGAGGAAATATCAGACAGACAATGACTTTGAGTTGAAGCATCTGTACCTTTGTCAAGGCTTGCGTGGAAAAGCGGGCGTTTGATACTTCAGAAATGAAAGCTTAAAAACTCAGGAATATGGTGATGCTTCGAGAAGTCCAGTTTGATGGCGCTATCTAGCCAACAGCACGAAAATCTTTAAATTCGATAAGAGGTGTCTATGCTTGCTCCCCTTGGTGGAACTCCAACCTACCCGCCATAGTATTCTTTAAACGCCGGCCCACCCCATACCAATATTTCTGTATAACGCCCGAAATGGAGTCAAGTGGTAAAACGCCAATCTTCATAGTCCAAGTCTCCTCAGCTTCTGTCAGCGCTTCTTGCCCAGAGCATCAAGCTCCGCCTCGGCATCGTCGTCAGCTTCACCCAACTCCTCCTCGACCCTCGACGTCGCAGTTCCTACTGCCCCTCCCGTCCTCGCGTCGGCCCTTTCTCTCTTCTTTTCTTCATCTGCGGCATCCTTCATGATCTCATCCTCGCCGTCGCGCAAGATCTCACGGGCCTTCTTGATCTCCTTTTGTTTCTCGAATACTTCTTGAACTTTGCCCAGGAACGCAGGATTCTTACGGAACGCGAACTCAAAGTCTTCATATTTGATCTTTTGGCGGCCTGAGTAATTAGCTGCTCGTGTTGCCTCAAAGGCGATGGATTGCATGAAATCGGTGAGAATCTCGTCGAGTACTCGCACAGTCTCTGGAAGTGGGTTTTGAACATCGCCGTGTGCGTAGAGCAACTGTGCCACTGACATAGAATCAGCATGTGGTGAGTTTGACAGTAAATGGGACGAGACGTACGCTCTGCGTGGCTAAAGTTCATCTTGCCGACATTCTTGCCAGCACGCGCTCGAGGCTCCATGATGAATATGATTACTTGCACCTGCGCGCTTGAAGCATGTGATGAAGAAAATGAATAGGAATATGATTCAAGATGTAGAGGTTTGGATATGATCGCTTATGAAAATCGAGTTTAGGTGCACAGCCTCGCGACAGATATGTAGTTGAAAATACCAGAAATATTCATGTGCTCAGCTCAACGCAGCCTTGCGACAGACGGAGGCTCAATCTATCTGGGGGAATGTTTAGTGGGGTCCCGAGTTCTGTTGTTG
>PVQB02001014.1:0-22012 GCA_002980475.2 Fusarium beomiforme | reverse complement strand
CTCTTCCAGATCAGATAGTTTCTGTGAGTTTGGAATAGAATTGCGTCGCGATTGAATGCCATGGTGGCGGCAACATAGGCGATGCTCATTAATCTCATACATCTTTGCAGCGCGTCGGATGCTTAGCTTTGGGTTATTTTGAAGGGCCTGAAGGGCTAGGAGGGTTCTAGCCTCATCTGAATGTTGTGACATCTTAGGTGGTTGAGAACTAACTGATCAGATGAAAAGTGTGATGAAGGAAGGAAAAGTGCGACGCTCGCTTGTCTGCGACGCTCGCTTATCAACCACGTTACCAATATTCTCCAATAGACTCTAATAGTTCTTCAGCTACGCACAGTTTATTGGCATGTAGTCCCTATATATCTACAGCCTCTATCATAAATCCTTCACATAAGAACGTTCTCGACCACTAGTGAATCAAGCCTCAGCATGCCGCCTGCTGGTAGGACGACTGTGAAGGATATGCAGGGCTTTTAGACTCAACGCCGGCTGGTTTATTGAACATACATGTAGCTTTTAGATCTACCTACCGGTATTATCATCTTCTAGCTTGACTACAGACTACTCTTCTTCTCCTCCGCACCTAAATTCTGAATCTATTATTATTTGAGGGCCTCAAAAATGTCACTATCAGGCGAAGCTGAAGCTCTTGCTTCCAAGATAGGCTCGTCTCATTCTGGAACTACCAGCTCTACAGTTCTTTCTGATGCTGGAGCGAAGGTTGAAAATTTACAAGCGAAGCTAGGAGCTGAGAACCCTGAATCAGAGCATCATCCTTTGAGTTCCGACTCCCCGAAGTTGCCTGCGTCCAAGGATAATGACAATGAACCTGAAGCAAAGCAACATAAACCCAAACAAGGAGTACGCACTGATAAAGACTCCAATGTCCACAACAAGGACGAAAAAAAGGAGGAAGATAAAGGCATTGACAAGAGTGAGAAGGAAGGTGGGAAGAGACATGACAATAAGGAAGACGCCGATGGCAAGGATGATGAGAAGAAGGCGTTAGACGCTGGTGAGAAGGACAAGAAGCACGATGATTCTGAGGATAAAGGCACCAAGGGCAAAGACAATGAGGACAAAGATGCCAAGGGCGGTGGTACTGGCTCCAAAGAGAAGCCTGACACTAAAGAGTCTAACAAAGCCGACAAGAAAGACCAGAAAAAGGACGACAAGGAGGTGCAACCTCCCGCTCCTCCGTCTCCAAAGAGTCTCGTGAGTAGACCTCTTATTCCAGTAGCGTCCTTCATATAGATCTAACAGCTGTTCGTCAGGGGGTCGACGATTTTCTGGCTTCACCACCTGAAAAGGCAAGCAAGTTCGAAGAGAAAGATAGGAAGTGGGAAGCAGATGGATACACCGCTACAAATGGCCTGGATGCCTTCGCTCAGTAAGTTCATTCTGCCAAGAATTCAAATCGATACTAACTAGCCTAGGAAACATGAGGCCTCTCAACTGGGGGAGGCTGAATGGTTAGAGGTGCTCGATAATTGTAATGCCATGTATGGCTGGTGCATCGACGGCCCAATGAAGCAGATCGTTCGTGCCCCGAAGCCTGGTATGTTCTCCTTGACGTTCCTTCTACCAAAACCGATCATTAATATCATTATTTCTAGCGTTTCAACTCAAAGCAGTGAAGCCACCAGAGAAGCCCTTGAACAGCTCCGCGACTCAGAGCAACGATACTCACAGTGACGCAGTCAGTGGTGATAGTCAAGGAACCAGCACGACAACGTCCTCGCCCGGAACCCGCACTCCAGCCAGTTCTGCTGCAATTTCTCCATCATCCTCGGGCGACCAGTCTCAGAAACAGCTGGTTCCAGGCGCCTCAAATAGGGCCACCACTATTGATGCAATGAGATCCTCAGTCACAGTCACGGTCGGCGCCAAAGATGCTCAGATATCGATTGTGCCAGCTTCTGTGCAACAAAACAGCCCCGCGGTACCTGCTCCAGCTTCACAGGCATCAGTGCCAGGTGTAGCCAAGACCACTCCAAAAAGCAAGAAGCCGACAAGGGTACTGCCTGAATTTAGTGTCAACGATAACTCTCGAATCGATATTGCCATCAGCTCACACGAGTTCCAAACCAGCATGGCGACCAATGACTTCAGTGCCGCTTCTACATCAGCATCCCTTGGCGGAAGCTATGGGCCCATATCCGCCAGCGTCAGCTACTCGACTGAGAGTACGCATAGTTCGTCAACATCCAATACTTCTGATACTTACCACAAGACCATGATTGCGAAGTATATGGTATGTATTCATCAATATTATCTTGCGCCCATCTAACGAATCCGCAATATCAGTTCCCTCGCGTTGACTTGCATCTTGACTCGTGCCTGGAACCGACAGAGGGTCTCAAGGAGGCTATTGCAAAAGTCGAAGCTACTAAGAACATCAAAGACCTGCGCCAACTACGACGTGACTATGGATATTTGTTTTGCAAAGCTATAACAATCGGTGGCCGGCTTCAAACGCAGGCACTAATGGATCAGTCTTCCACAAGCTCTGAACAGGAACAGAAGCAGTCTCTGAAGACCTCCGTTGGCCTCGCTGTTTCTTCTCCCGAGGCTTCGGGATCGGTCAGCCACACTGAAGAGTCTGGTTCGGATAATTCCAGCTCTCAGGCTCAGTCGAACAAGTCCGAGTCACATGCATTTGAAGCCATGGGCGGCGATAGCTTGTTGGCGTCGAACCCCATGGCTTGGATTCCGACAGTTGGAACCTATAAGAACTGGCGTATCATTAACGTAAGTCATCCACTGGAGTCTATGGCCAGCTGCTAATGTCTGAGATTCATAGCGGGATGGTCTGATCTTAATGTCAGATATGATTTCTGGGCTGAGTGGTTTCGAGCACACCAGGTCCTGGTTCGAGCAAGCAGTTCCATCTCTGAGCAAGTATATCGAGTTCTCAGACAAGCTTGTGAAGAAAATCCGTCTCAGACTTATGTCCCCAAATCACAACCTCTGTTTGTCATGTAAAAGAGACTCCGATGACGCAGATTTTGCCGTTCCACCCAATTACTACTTCGGCCATAGGCCTCTGTCAACAGTCATGCCACTGGCGATGGAGCTTGAACATCCTGATGTGCCCTGGGGTCGCATCCAGATGCCAAATGGCAAACCAGAGTTTCTATTCAGCCCTGGAAGGTATGATCAACGTAGAGGCGCACCGTATCTACTACAGTTATTGACAGCTTCTAGTTACCGTGCTCCAGCAATCTATGGATACTCAGCCAATAAGGTAGGAGTTAATTTATACGGCACGAAGTACGATGATGAGTACAGGAGCACAGTTTGGAGCATCACATCGCCATACGATGACGCTCTCTGCCACGAGTCACGAGTGATCATACAAACGATATCGCCAGGAAATAAGTCAAATGCATCTATTGTAAGAACACTAAGCTCTCCCTGTACATACGAAAGGTACTAATACTTCATAGACTGGGGACTCAGGGAATAATACCCTGTCAATAGCCACCTCCACTCCGATGGTTTCATCACTTGTTGTCTTCCGCAATCAACAGGGTGTCTTTCTGCCCGCAATGTCAGACACCAAAGACATTCATGTGTGGCGCATTATGAAGAGCGGCGCTGCCCCGGGCGACAAGGTAAATATTGCTGAAGGGGATCAAGTACAACTTGCATGGTGTTTCCAAGACCAATTCTGCGGCTACCGAGATTTTACCCAAGACGCATTTGGAAGACGACGAAACGGCCCACCACCGGAGTCAAAGAGTTCGGTACTCTACATGAGGCTACCCTGGCCGCGGTTCGAGCCAGTGGAGAGTCTTTCTGATCAAGTTGAACCTCTACCAAATACGCTGGTTATGAGCGAAGTTATAGCTCCTCAGGATAACCCAAGTAATACCTTACCCGACAAGATTCAAGTTATCAGAGACCTAAAGCAGACAACAAAGGACATTATTGTCGAAAACTGCATCTTTAGACTTGATGTTGTCAAGCGCCATGGCCGTGGTGATGTTGACGACTACCTGTTACGCGGTGTAAGCCAAGAAGCGACCTTCCCGGATGTCATCAAGAGGGAAGAGCTAGAGAAGAAAGTGGAAGAAGAGGAAAAAGTACGGGCAGCGCGTGAAGAGGCAGAGAGAAGAGCAATGCAAGAGGAAGAAAGAGAGAATAAGAGTGCTGGAGAAGTAGTGGTAAGTTCCCAGATCTAAACGTGATATCATTCTGATTCTGATATGATGTATAGCTAAACGCTGTTTTTCCATTGTCAACGCTTTTTTGAGTGTTGCACCGAGTTCCGGAAGATCAGTGTCTGTAAGCCTAGGCTGCAAACTAGTGACATGAAGGACGGCTTGCATCCGAATGACCAGGCCTACAAGAACATGGCGACCAAGTGGGCTGTTTCTTTAACTGCAGCTGACTCCCTAGGCCGGATAAAAGGTCCTTACTTTAAAACTCTAGGACTAATGACAGTAAATAGTCCCATGTCGAAGGTCCACGACTGCCGCAAACTCGATTCGCCACAGTCGCTAACCCAAGAATTACTGGACTCGACGGATCCATGCGATAAGAAGACAGTTAGCTAGCCTGTTGGCACTGCCGTTCACTTTGCAGATCTTACCGGGGACGGGCGGGCCGACGACAAGGGCGCTGTTACCGCATATCTCTACTCTGTTAGGCCTTACACGGGCGCAAATGCGGGCAAAATTGGATGGTAGCTCCCAGGCGTTATCGCCTTGGCGTGCGCTTTGTGGACTTGAACAGCAACGGCAGGGGAGCATCTGGATGTCAAGTTGGACACGTCTGTCATGAAATTTTGGCTAAATGATTGCTAATATTATAGAAAGAGAAATGATACTATTTACTAGGCGATCTTAATTTTGACCTTGATAACAAGGTACGATTCCCCAAGCAACCTCCAAGCTTACCCTTGATAAGCTGACTAAGTACAACAGGCAGCAGGATGATCGCCACATCTTACATGAGGGGTTCTCATTTACTCTTGAAAGAAACACCGCAATCATGACAGCCTGTAATTTTTGCTCGCCAGCTCTTACAGTCCCATCGCTGTTACCAGCTCTTTCATCGATCTGGGATGAAGGCTTCGCCATTGTAGAATCCAGCTCCACTCCTTATTTCATAGCCAAAGCGGCAACCCCTCTGAATGAAATTGGGTTTCCCTATCATTCCAGTCTTGAGTCGCTGGTGACATCGGCGGAAAAATGCCCTCTGTGTAAGGCAGTCTTAGAAAACGTCAAAAGGTTCCAGGATGGATTGGAGAGCGTGAAGCGCGATACTCACAAGAAATACTTTGTGCTCGAGCGCCAGGGACACGGCTCACCGGATAATTGGACCTTCAGCCTTGTGAAACGTCTAGATGGCGCTGACGGCTTTTCTGTCGTTTCAAACAGCAAGAGGGAAAGGTTACTATATCTGATGGGCTCTTTCGGCTTCTGCGTTGAACCGAGCTTGTCCGAGTCTTCTATCTCACAGACGACAGACGTGTCACCAGGCAAGTCCATTCGAGGCGTCCGAGTCAACTCTAACGCGGGGGCGGAGGATACTTTGGATGTGGCCAAGGGCTGGATCAGAGACTGTGTGCAAAACCATCATACTTGCATTCCTCCCAGAGTCAAGCTTCCGTCTCGAATTCTTGATCTTAACGCATTTGATGATCCCGGGAAGGTCCGGCTTTGGGAGACTCAGGGGCAGGAATCTGGTTCATATATCACGTTAAGCTACTGCTGGGGCTCGGATGCTTCGGTTCACAAGCGTACCACGCACTCGACTCTCTCCGAACATCTCGAAAGCATTGAAGTGGATAGTCTACCCCAGACATACAAAGATGCAATCCAGATTACACGAAGTCTTGGGCTGCGGTATCTTTGGATTGACTCTCTGTGCATCTGTCAAGATGATCCTGATGACTGGGCTAGGGAGTCAGCAGCAATGCAACAGGTTTATGCCGGGGCATATCTCACGATTGCTGCTGACAAGGCATCAAGTCTGACGGATGGATTCTTGATAAGGTCTAAGCGTGAACACGTACCAACAAAGCTCAAAGTCAGCTCCTCAGAAAACGTCTCAGATGTGGCAGATATATCTGCATATTCCTTCGAGGTCCCTGCGATCAAGACATGCGGCGCTCGCTCCTGGATGGAACTCGACAAAGAACCTACTACGTATCGAGCCTGGGCCATGCAAGAACGCCTTCTTCCACAGCGCCTTTTGCACTTTGCCAGCGATCAACTCTACTTCGAATGCAATCGCCACTTTCTGTCTGAAGATGGAGTCAAGGTCTTGGGGCGTTGGAACTCGGTGTACCCCGGTGTTGAGAAGTCATTCAGCGACATTGCTCGGAAATCAATGGTTAGCATTACTCATCAGCTGTGGTATTTGATATTGGAGAATTACACAGGGCGGCAACTCACAGTGAAAAGTGATCGATTGCCGGCTATTTCTGGTTTAGCAGCGCTCATAAAGCAGAAGCTTAACAGTAAGAAAGGGCCGACAGAGTCTGTCACGGAGTATGTTGCTGGGCTCTGGAGCGACGCTTTGATTGAAGGTCTAAGGTGGACTGTTATTGGCCGAAGGTCTATAGGCAACATTCTACCCGATGCACGACCTCTGCCAGGAGAACTTGAATACATTGCTCCAACATGGAGTCCAGCATCGTTTGACGGAAGATCAGCCCATGGCATGACAATGCCCGGCTGGGTCAATGTGGCAGTTGCCAAGGAGTTCAGCGTGACGCCTAAGAACAAGGAAAACCCACTTGGTGAATTAGTAGACGGCTCTATCACCCTTTGCGCCCCTATGATCAAGATGGAACTAAGTGAGATTCCAGACGAAGACGAAGCCAAACTCGGCGATTGGCGACGCAACATGAGGCTTTGCACACCTCGCGGCTCTGCATACGGGGCGTATTCCTCGTTTGATTGTTTTCGTGGACAATCGACTGAGTCACGAGATTGGGTGAAGAACAATAGCATTTTTGCTTTGATCTTGTCTGAGGGGAGATATCTTGAGAGACAAACAGAGGGGAATACGCTTTACCATGCATTACTGGTCATTCGCGTTTCGGAAGCACGACGGGCTAGAGCAGGTCGGGAAGAGTTTCGAAGGATCGGGACGATTCATTTGGATTCGGAATGTATTGGTAGTGATGAGGATATTGTGAAAGATGTTGATGGTTTTAGGGAAGTAGTTATCATCTAAGTGCTCCTACTTTAGAGGCTAGAGACTTACATGTTATCAATAGCTGTTCAATCACTTGTTACAACAAACATGTAAAGACAGCGGCTCAAACAATCAAGGAGTAGGGGTAGACTGCCTAATCATGAATATTCATGCTGAGCCAATCCTGAATAGGACAGGGGAAAAAATTCGGGCAACAACCCCCTGTTGTATCGCATGTGCAACTGGAATACACAGCCTTACTTCCCACAATGACCTTCGTATCCAGCGCCTACTAGATTAGAAGCAACTCCCTCCTGTCCTGCCCAGCTGATACAATTACTATAGAAATCCCCGCCCTTGATAGCACCGTCATAGTTCTCGTCACATGTCGAGGTCTGCTTGTTGAAAGTTCCTTTCTAATATGTGAGTCAGTATTTATATGAATTGAAGATTCCCAACAGAGATACATACGCCCGAATAATACTTTGCACAAACATCGGCAGTTAGAGAACCAGCAGAGGTCCAGGCTGAGTCTACACTGCTGCGTGTGCAGCAGTTGTGGCTGTCATAGTTTGTTCTACATATTAAGACCGGATGTCAGCCCAATCGTCCAAGGAAATATAGAAGTGATACCTACGCCAGGACAACTCCAGTAAGGCAACAAAGAAGAAAGGATTGAATACTGAACATTGTGACGGTCAAGTACTATCTGAGAATATTCCTCCGTACGAAGATAGTCATGCTGAAAAGAGAGACTGGAAATAAGATACGAGGGCAGATATTTATAATTTGGAGAATATTTCACCAAGCAAGAAGCAATATGTACGTGCTGGTCGGGCCTTTAACTACACTCCCGGAGCATCCGAAAAGAGCGGTAATGATAATTTGCAGATCATAGTCATATATATCTTGTTTCTCCAGATATTAGGGTTGATGTGCCGAGTAAGTGGGCATTGGTTTACCGCTGTAGAAACCTCAATACGAGTTTGCGTCATATTAATTGTCCAATGCAACCAGAATGAGGGACACCAAGACTTAGACTCTATAATCCAGGTATGTCGATCTCATGCAGACTAAGGGCAAGCCGTCAAGTACACGTGGCTTCAGAGTGGAAAAGTTAGAATGATAAAGAGCCTCAAGTAGAGTGTGGTAATGAGAAAAAAGCTATGCATTAATAGCTATGGATGCATCTATCTGTGTATATAATTTCAATGCTAGCATCGATCAACTGAGTTCAACCCACAGCCACCTATTACTGGAGACTGGGAGCAACTTTATTCGATTTACACATTTCATGTGATCGTACGAGTCATTCAATCATACGATTGGTTACTAACTATCCGGTATAACCATGTTCACAAGGGTTGATCGCAATACGAACTTGGAAGTATAAGTAATTAATAGCCCCATTAATAATGTGACATACATGAACCAGACATGCAAAAAGTTCATTGGCAGGCAGCTGTCAAAAAAGCTTGTCTGCTACCAGCACAAACCAATTGCACCTGGATATCGTAGTGCAGCCGCATATTATCCAGTTTAAATGCTGATACTCGGTAGTTCTGAAACAGGACCTATTTGATCGACAAGATTTTATGAGTACCGTCTACTCCTTGATGTTTTAAACAGCGCTACTATATCTCTATCGTCCATTCCCTTCGTCTTGATTACTCTTACATACCTCACAATATTCATCGCTTCTCTTGTCGTCAGCTGTAGGCTTTTGAGTCCAACCCTTTAAAATACCCCTAGGGGTTGCCGTCTGCTAGAGTGCCAGACCCAGCCTTCTACTGTATAATCCCCCCATTGAATGTGCAAGCTCAAAATAAAACACTTCCAGCTGTTTCACTCGAACATAGTCTTGTAAGATGAATTGATAATGGCCTCTATTGCCAGCTGGCTCATATTCTACCACACAGGCGACAAGTCGAGGTTTCGGTGACTTCGTTCCAGGGAAGCCAATCCTTCCACTTTTTACGGCATCGCAGAATACTTTGGGATCAGTAAGCTGAGTGAATACTGAAATAAACGTTGCTGCTAAAGTGATGAAATCCCAATCTACAAGCCATTCGACATGTTCCAGAAGAGATACCCAAGACCATGAAGGCGCGAAACCGTATGCCTTCCCACGAAATGGTGGTTTCACGAATGACAGTAGGCCGGTAACTAAGCTTAGCTTCTAGAGACCTGCTACGTCGTCCGATGGAGTCAGCTGGGACCCGCCATTGGCAAAGTTTTCGGCTACAGCAGCGATCGCAGTAGTCTGCCTTCCGCGTTGCTTAGAAAGAGCTTGGAACACCCCGGTGCAGGTGTTTCAAGTGTGAGCAGTGGGTTTAATGATGTCACTATCCCCTTACTACATGCAGAAGTTAAATATAATTGGTCGAGATCCAATTGTTTGGGGGAGCAGCCGCACCTGGCATGTTCGAAAAGGGAAGAAGCTGCATATTCTAACACTAGTAGATAACAAGAGCAGCAGACTACTACAGTCATCACGCAATTATGCTGTGTGAATCTTGGAAACTGCCCACTGCCTTTGAATCCGGTTTGAGCGTGATCTTAGGCAAAGAAGTGTCTGATTCTGTTTCAGCCAGCGCCGGCTTCAGCGGCTGGGGGTTCTCTGCTCAAGTGAGCGGCACAACAGAAACAAAAACATTCACCAGCGTCGAGACGTCGAGTATTAGGATAGTAAAAGATACGTATACTTGCCCTCCTCAGTCCAGCATCTTCGTCTATAAAAGGCGCTACAAGTTTCGATGCAGAACTTGGCTTTTCCATGATCCAAAGAATACGTGGATGGAAACATCGAAGGGCGTCAAAATCGAAGGGCAATTTATCAATGAGATTACTGCCAATCAGGAGTTGATAAGCCCAGTTGCATTGACCAGCCAAAGCCGAATTTCCAACAACCCTCCCTCTGGCCTTATCATTCCCACCAAAGGATTTCGTGTCTCTGAAGATCCTTTTTGGCTTGTAATGTACCCTATGTTGAAGCCCCAATATCCCTGGATGCCGTAGCCTTAACTGCTGGATTGCTGGTTGTTTGGCGAACTGTGAGTTTAGGGTCAGACCGCGGACTTAGACGTACAGGGACGCATGTGGGACGAGGAGGACTTGTATTAGGGTTGCTTTAAACTACTCAAGCTTCTTGCCTCTATACCACGGCTGGCGATTTCTTAGCAGATCTCATTTCGCTCGAACGTCAAAGGTCTCTTGTTGTCAGCTCGACTAAGTGAATCAGGATCCGGAGACAAATGAAAGAACATATACTTCTTTCTTAGCTATTCTACTGAGTATCTATTTGCCAACATTACACCTTCTTAATAGCTCCTTGTTGATAGATATCGATTATATTTAAGCCTTTTCATATGAACCACTACTGCATAGAAATCTCCATGAGAGCTCCTCGGCTATCTTAAGCTAGTACGGCGTTTCTTAATACCGGCCTAGAGGCAATATCTCTTTAACGCCAGCATGCTCATATATCTTTGCGCAAATTAGTGGTAGGTCGAGGTGTAATAGTCGGGCCGCTCCAATTCTAATCATAAGACCTACCAATAAGTAGTAACAGAATAGAGTTAGAAATAAATATATACTTCGTAGGTGTGCGTACGCATAACGTGATTAGGATAATAAGTAAGTCTTGAAGTAGTATATATAATGTTTCGCCAAAATAGGTGATTGTAACAGTATAAATAAGTATCAAGATAAGCCTGGGATAAGTTTGTAATATCTTACTAGATATTATAGATATATTAAATAATATAACTTAAAAGGGTATAAAGGTATGTTGAATTTTTGCTTTATTATATTTAGTAAGATAAGCTAATTTAAAAACTAGATTAATACTGATGATAATTTGCCTATTAATATGTCGTAATTTATGGCCTTTTTCAACATGTCTTGGTTATGGGTAATATCTATTGAGCTTCGGGCGTAGCGCCTGGAGATGCCCTTCTTACGTCGATGAGCAATTTTTAAGACTTAGTCTTATGAAGGAAGGGCTATTGGTACGTTTCTTTTACGACCAATTATAATTGCGAGGAATACAGTTATACGAGGGCTAAAGGAGTTACTGCTCCATCGAAATTGAGGCAACGCATCCTTTAAACCATGATTCTACGTCCTTATTTCCCAACACAGTACCAGTAGCCTTCCTGAATTAGGCTACAATCCGTCTTGACACTGGGGTTCCACCTGATAAAATCCGTCTGAGTGACCCTCTTCTTTTCGCAGATTTTATAACAGTAGTCGCCAGAAACAGCCTTGTAGAAGTCGTTACATCCTGCAGGCATATCGGGCTTTAATAGTGGTATTAGTCAATGATTCAAGGAAGAGGATATTTTGGACATACCATAATAGGCTCTGGAGTTGCTATGCCCTCTGAAGTTGTCGTTGAAGATCGCGCATGACGAGTGGCTGTGACGCTAGATGCTGGCTTCGAGGTTTGAGAACTGGCCTCAGCAGTAGTCATTTCAGGCGCTTTGTATCCATCTGTTATATCTCAGTACGCACACTAATGAGGTAAGAGTAACTCTCGTACCTTGAAGATAAACGCAGTATTTTTCCACTTTGTTGACGATGCAAGGCGAAGCCTTAGCAAGACTCGGATTCCACTTCTTCAGATTCTCGACACTAGTTTTATACCGATGTGCGATTTCTTTGCAGCCGTTGAACTCCTTGTTGACCTCTTGATCGCCAGTCTCTGTCCACTCTAAGTATACACGACACTTGTCAGTACCCCAGGTACCTGGTGCCAACGGCTTCTTCGTGTTGACTGATTTAGGCACCTCCGTTCGAAATCCGGGTTCTACGGTCTCAAACGGTTTCCCGTCAGGGTACGTGCTCTGACCTGGCTTTTTCGAGAATGTTGAGGTATAGCCTGAATAGGTCTCGATATCACCCATGGCCCTGATACAATAGCTTTCGCCGAGGATGAGATTGGTGCAATTCTTATCGACACTCGGGTTGAGGAAGAAGAAGTCCTTGAGGGATATGCCCGCAGCTAGGGTAATGTCGGCGCAGTTGTCTCCTTTGGTGACATTATAATATTGGGCACACTGAGTGTTCGTTCCGTTCGCGAGGTTACTTGGTTTAGGCCTTCCCCCAGTGATCTGAGTTAGTCGCCTTGTTGCTTTCGAAATGATGCGGTGCACTTACGCTGGTGTAATAGGCGCACTAGCACCTGATGTTGTCGACGGCTTCAGATGACCCATCCCAGGAGGAGAAACGCAGATCTGCATATCGACATGCTGTGCAATATTGGAACATACATCGTTGAGTGTAGGGTTCCAAGAAATCAATTGCGTGACGCTGAAGGCGTGCTTGAAATGGTTGAGTATACTGTACCATTTGTCACCCTTCTTAACAGTGTAGACATCGCATGTCGCCGGCAGGCATACGATAGTGCCCGCCTTGGGAAGGTTATCACAGTACAAGTTCAAACCGTTAGCTTGAGTAAATGCGTAAGTGGATACATTCTGCGACTTGCAAATGCCGTTACAGGTGTCGTCTGCCTGTATAGTGTACTGAACTTCACAGGACTGCGTGGTGGTTGCTGCAGTGGAGGTTCTGGATGCAAATGCCGTACCTGTGTTGGCATTTGTCGGTGGGTGAAGGTCAAAACCAGTCTTTTGACAACTCTCCGTTCGGACAGAGAAATCAGAAGCAATCCTTTCGTTGTAGGTCAGTTCTGAGTCAAGAGCCAACTGGATTGCACCCAAGGCACAATCAGAGCAGTTCTGTGCACTGGTCATGTTCTCGGTCGCAGGCCACGAGCTCCTGACACTCGCGCAGAACATTCCTGTATTGCTATTCTCTGTCAATCATATTCACGAAGAGTGCGTAGTAAGGCCAACTTACGGATCCCTCAGACATGCTTTAGTGAAGCCATCTAGAAACTCGTGGATATTGTCTTGAGCAGTCGCGAATCCTCCATGCTGGAGAGTAAGGTTGTTTTGCGCCACTGGACAAGATTTCTCAATATCCTTCTGAGCCCGAATAAGAGAAGATTTACACTTCTTTGTACAAAGCTTCTCAAGTTGGGACGCAGTCGGCTCCTTGTTCTCGAACAGGATTGAGTGCAGCACAGTATCGCACTCGAGAGTTTTGTTGAGGGCCGTCTTGCAGATAGCAGTATAGTAATCAACATCATAGTCGTACATAAAATCGGGAAATTGCTGAGCTACGGCTGAGCCGAGCAGTGAAGAGAGCAAAACCACCCACTTGGTAAGCATTTTACAGAGTGGTGGTTTGCTGGAGGTTGATGTTGTCTGAACTCGGCAGGTTAGGGGATACACGACAATTATTAAGTGTCGATTTTTGGGTTGTTCTTAGGTAACGACAAGGCCGGCAATGGCCGTGTAGGACTGTTACAACTGTTGGCGGCTTGTCCGAATGTTTCGTCCTTGGTAATCGTAATGGAGCTGCGTCCTGTCGTAGAATAATTAACCGGACAGGGTTTTCGTGGGTCGATGCTGGGACTGTGCGTAGGCGTGCTTCAGCTCCAACATTTTCAGCTGTCACAAGGAAGTTAAATGATCTCACTTAACGTCATGAAAGTCCACATGTATAGTTGTACCATATGACATGAAATGTAAAAAGTGCATTAGACTTACCGTCCTTTCTCTTATAATCTGGTATTACATCAGAATATATTATGAATGCATATTGGAGTTTTTGTTGCGGCATTTTGCGGCAGATGCACGACTCGTCAATTTCATGTTGGTCCTTTAGTCTGAGCCTTGAACAACGCACATACCACAGGATGGTATACGCCAAACATTTCGACCAACATATGTGGAGAGATAAATGTCTGCTACGACTGATGCCTAGACACCCGTCAGCAAAATGATCGTCGCGTCTGAGCTTTATCATTCTCAGCTGATACTTATCCACTCAAGCTGTGGCTTGGTTACGAGCGTTACGAGCACGGCTTTTTATAGATCAAATAACTGTTGGTTGACCCATGGAATGGTTGTCTGCTTGATGATTCAAGGCTGTGAGATGCCTGAATCCGTCTGTTGGTCGTGATGTTGAAGAAATTTTCATGTTTCAAGGAGAAATGAGATGGATTTTGCGTGCATTTCTGACTCGATGGCTGTGAAGGATGAAAGGCAATTCTCGCGCCTTTTAATCTACTTGTATGACATGATGTTTCTAGAATCTGTAGTCTTTTTATTTCTGCCCATTTCTTTTATCATCTTTCCTTAACGTATTGTTTTCTATTGTCATTCACTTTTTTTGTTTTTCACAAGTCATGGAGATGCGGACCAGCCACCGGTGGCTGCATATCTCCCTCCTCATTCTCTTACCACTGATCCTTTCTTTCTTTGTTTATCAATTTTGTTTTACCATTGACCACTCGTATGCCAGCCAGTCTGACTATGGAGCCCTAAGTTCTTTTTATCCTGTTGATGACGGTCATCCTGCGGGGAGCATAAATAGCCTCCTTGCAAGAGAAGACGATCCGTATGCATGCAGTAAAAAGAAGCCATGCTCCAACGGAGCCTGTTGGTATGTTTAATCATGTCAAGCTGAAGTTTTTATATGTCTATGTGTTTTCTGACGTTAAGATTAGTGGCAAATCTGGTGTATGCGGATATGGCCCGACTTATTGCGGGAAAGGATGCATTTCCAATTGTACCGCGAAGGCAGAATGTGGCAAGTTTGCAAAGAAGGGTGACGAGAAGTGTCCGCTCAATGTATGCTGCAGCGAGTATGTCCCCAAAGTCCCTTACCCATCCACGGAAGACTTCAATGTCTTCCTGTCACCTTGCTGACCGTGTATTTCCAGATTTGGCTTTTGTGGCACTACCAAGGACTTTTGCACCGGAAAATGTCAGAGTAACTGCGGTACTCCAAAGGTTCCTGCAGGCAAAAGCACTCGTCCTGTCCGCGAAAAGGTCATAGCATACTATGAAGCTTGGTGAGCCGCGCAACATTGTTGATCCTCAACTTAGCTAACCTTCCTGCAAACAGGAGTGCGAGGAGAAAATGCCACAGCTTCCAGCCATCTCAAATCCCCATCAGCTCTGTCACTCACATCAACTTCGCCTTTGCCTATATCGACCCTGAGACCTTCCGAATCACGACTATGGACTCGCGAACGCCGGAGAGCCTTTTCGAAACCATAACATCCATCAAGTCTATGAAGTCTGGACTCGGTGACCCAGTTGAGGTCTGGATTGCCATTGGTGGTTGGACATTCTCCAATAACCATACAGAGACACAGCCAGTGTTTTCTGAGATCTCAAAGAGCGAGGAAAACCGTCAGAAGTTTGCTAACAACGCTGTCGCTTTCATGATGACATATGGCTTTGACGGTATCGACATTGACTGGTATTTGATTCGAAAGACTGCTCCTGGTAATCATTTAATGAGCTAATATTTGACTTTTAGGGAATATCCTGGTGCTACTGACCGAGGTGGCAAGAAAGAACAAGACACGCGAAATTTCATCAAGCTCATCAAGACCCTACGAAAGACCTTCGATGAGAGCCCACGAGGCGGATACGGGTTATCGTTTACTATTCCATCAAGCTATTGGTACCTTCGCTGGTTCGATGTACCTGCCATGCTCAAAGCTGGAGCATCATGGGTGAATTTGATGTCCTATGACTTGCATGGTACGTAGAACTTACAGAGACACTCGACTTGTAAGTCGAACTGACTGTGGAATGTAGGTGTATGGGATCAAAACAGCGCTATTGGAAGCAAGGTCCAGGCACACACCAATCTCACCGAGATCAAGCAAAGTGTTGAGCTCCTCTGGCGCAACAACGTGCCACCTGGGAAAGTTATCCTTGGAACTGGTTTCTATGGCCGTTCATTCCAACTGTCCAACCCCTCTTGTAACAAGCCCGGATGCAAATTCAAGGGCGCTGCGGACAAAGGTCCCTGTACCAACGAAGGAGGCATTCTTGGCTACTTCGGTAAGTCATCAGTACTATCAAAGGTCAACTGGGGCCTAACTAGGACACAGAGATACAAGATATCTTGAAGAAACATAAAGTCAGCAAGATCCATGACAAAGAAGCGGCAGTTAATTACTTCTCCTACAACAGAGATCAGTGGGTCTCTTATGATGACAAGGTAACCTTCCAGCAAAAGGTCAAATGGGCTGACTCTGTTGGCTTGGGTGGTCTCATGATTTGGGCAATTGACCTTGACGACAACGATTTCACTGCGCTCTCTGGTCTCATCGGCAAAAGTGTCAAGAATGGTATCAACAAACTCCCATCTATTTCTGATCGAGATGGAAAGAGTTGGTCCTCGGAAAGTGGTAAGTGCTTTGAGATATGATTGTCTGTCTAGGCTGCGTCATTAATTGCAATTCTAGGCCAGGACTGTTACGTCACAAGTTGCGGCGCCCGCTGTCCTCTAACCGAAGTCACCCTGAAGTCCTACGATTCTACTTGTGGGAAAGGTGAGCAGAAGCATGTATGCTGTCCTCGCGATCGCGCACCGAAGGAATGCACATGGCGCGGTGGCGAGTCGGGAGATGCCTGTCATGGACAGTGCCACGAAGGAGAATTGGTCTTGACATTTGACCGCAACGGAGACAGTGAGTACATGGCATTCCATGTATATGTACCAATACTGACCTAGCTACAGAATGGTGCACGTCCGGTCAGCAAGTCCTGTGCTGTACCTCTGACCGGTACAAGGCCTTACTTGAAGGATGTGAACTGGGAGACTGCAAGGGAGATTGTCCCTCTGGGACTCACGAGGTTGCAAAACAGACCTGCGGGCGAGCCTTCTCTACCAGTAAGGCCCCATGGTGTTGCAAGCAGAAGCTCGAAGATTGTCACTGGGTCGGAAAGGGCGGATGTGATCAGAACAACTGCGCCAAGTAAGTCTAGTGATGCGCTGGACTAAGTGCTGCGACATACTAATCTTTCTAGTCATGACGTGCAGCTTGCGAGGAGTGAACGCGGTGATGGCAAATGGGGTTGCAACCTGGGCGGCCGGAAGAAGAGCCTTTGCTGCAATGCCCCAAGCGGCGTCGAGCCCTACACGCCTGTACCACTCGAGTCACTGTTCCCAGAAGTGCCGCCCGTGGATTCGACCATCAAGTACGATCTGCAGATTTTGGGAGGCTTCACCGGTAGCGGCGCTGAGACTACCCACGACAATACCCACAACGATCCCTCTTTCGCACCTTTTGGCTTTGTTTTGATCGCAGGTCCCAAGAACGCAGTTTCTTCCATCTCCAAACGGGACAACTCTCATGTAGAGGTTG
This sequence comes from Fusarium beomiforme, assembly GCA_002980475.2. Lineage (NCBI taxonomy): Eukaryota > Fungi > Ascomycota > Sordariomycetes > Hypocreales > Nectriaceae > Fusarium > Fusarium beomiforme. The sequence continues at coordinate 4,614 of PVQB02001014.1, read as the reverse complement.
TCGATTGCTCTAGGATTAGCACCTCGGGTAGCCAATCTGTTAGGATATTTTGTTCCAATGATGGCAACGAGAGCAACTGCGAAGACATGCTCGAGGGCGGACTAGAAGGGACTGTGCTTCGAATGCCAGACAACTGCGGCCCTGCGGCATATGTTGTTGCGCAATCTCTGACTGTGTCGGAAGACCAGTCACTTCCTTACCACCTTGCCAAGAGAAAGCCCGTTCAGAAGCAGGTACTGGATCTGGAGTTCCATTACGACTTTAAGCGAGTCAAGCGGTCAGACGAGAAGATCTACGTGCGAGTAGACTGGTCGTGAGTAGCAAGACGCCCTGTTGATCTTACACCTACTTACCACATTCTAGGAACATGGGTGGATACTGGGATGAGATTGTTGCGGCTAGCCCAGACGGTAACAGCAAGCGCTCTTTGCACCCTCGTTACCTTGGCCAGCGGGACCTTGATAAGCGATTCTTCTCTGATGACAGTGCCGAGTGGTCGAGGAGTAAGTCGAGACCAGAATGACTTGGCCAAGATGAATGAACTGACATTATCGCAGAGTTCGAGAAGATCCGAGACACACGCTTCTGGACTGATTTCTCCTCGCCCGCGACATCAGTTCTTGTGAACTCTGAGGTCAAGTGCGACGACGGGGGCTACCTCAAGATCGAAGCCAAGACTAAGAGCGAGGTCTACGCCAAATTCGGTTTTACCATGATCGGTACACTCAACCCTTTCAGCTTCGACTCTGTCTATGGCTTCCTTGATACTTGGTATGACGTTGATGTAGAAGTCAGCGTTAGCGGCTTTTCTGGACTGGATACCGACGAGCAACCCAAGACAGGACCGGATACAGAGAAACAAGACATGGCATTCATTCACCCTGGTCTTGTGAATCTTGTTCCAAACTTTGACATCTTCTTCAGCCTCAAAGCAGACGATGCTGAGTTTACTGCGTATGTTTAGGGTGATACTACGGTATATACGACAAACACTAACTCGATACAGTGACTTCAAGACCGAGTTCAGCGTCAAATCTGATCCAGACATTAACAGGGGTTGGATCAGACGCACCTTTCCATCCACGGCTGGCAAGTCCTCCGGAGCAGCACTCCTAGACGGCACCCATTTCCAAGGCGAGCTCATGACCACCAAAGGATCGGCTGAGATATCCGTCAGACCTCAGTTCAACATAGGGCTGAAAGTCGATGGCATTGGTGTCAACGAGTTCAAGCGTGATGATGGGAGTCTCGAACCCCGTCAAGGCATTGATGGTGCTAAGTACGACATCTCGCTTTACTCTGCAGTTGCTCTTGTCCTCAACGGGAAAGGTTTGTACCAGGAGAACAGGGGACTCAACTATGGCTTATACGCAACGGCTGGCGACGCTTTCGAGAACTGGGACTCGGAGCCAACGAACGGCGAACTCATGGGTAAGGCCTCTAAGCCAGTGTTGGTACACAAGGCGGATGAGAGCGCAGAAGCGCCGAACGCTGGAGACTCGAGTGAGCGGGGGCTCTTTGGGCTAAAAAGTCTTACTTGCCCCAAGGAGGACAAGAAGTGCCCAGATCTCAAGTGCGACATTGATCTATGTGCCACTGGAGATTATCACTGTCGCGAGAAGTCGACTAACCACCGGCCGCCTCGGCCTAAGAGTCGGGGAAAGGACAAGCGTTCAATCGACAGTTCTGTTCCTCATTCACGACACTCCCACCACCCTCACGGACTTTTAACAGCACACGCTGGCCATGAAAAGCTTCACAAGAGGTTCAAAGCTCATGTGTTACAAGAGTGAGCGATCAGGTTTGCTATCATACGTTTCCGAAGCTAATTGCTCGACAGGATCGAGGTTACCAGCGACGCATCGCCGAATCTGTTTTCGAGAGACAGCCAGCGTTATACGCATTGCTTGAAGAGAGAGACGGGCAACCAGAAGACTTTCATCTACAGGTCTTTGCCTGCTCCTTCGATTTCTGAGTTTGCGTATGAGGACGAGCGGTGGGAAAAAGCCTATAACACCAAACCTCATAATTCGTGCACGCAAGGAAGTGTGAGTGAGGTAGAGATTGCAGAGACCGCCGTTAAATATGTAGATCCGGACTACTGTGGTAGGTGCTTCTGTGTTTTAGTTTCTTCAATTCTTCGCTATGTCTTTCATTGTTGAACATATCTGATGCTGATCGTATTAGCTGAGCATATCGTGGAGCTCCAAACGATGGGTATTTTCTTGGAGGATATGTCCCTCAACATTTTAGCGGACGGTAGTCCCTCAGGTTTACCGCAAATATATTGCGACTTCATAGAGTTCTTGAACAAGGACGTACTTGACGATGCTCCTGAACTGGCCGGGTTAGTTAAGTCGGATAGCAATACGCCCATTCACCGCATCATGTGGGCTCACGGGACTCGCGAAAACGACAAGCGATTCGTTTTCCTCGAGGCAGGAATCAACGTCGCCAAAGAGAGTGTAAGTTGAGTTAATACATGACCAGGAAACGGTACTGACTACGTGCAGTTTTGGAAAGGAACTCTTCGAACAGTCCCAGAGGCAGACTCAGCTCATGCATTGAAGAAAATCCGACAGACATTGAATGTGTTCTCTTACCTTTCGCATACCACTGTCAACCAGTACTTCGCCGAGATTTGTAACTTGATCCGCAAAGAGTTTGACCGAGCGGAACAGGTCTGGGTCGCAGATGGGAACAAGGCAAGTGGTATTGTCGATTATTGGGATGCTTGGATACGTAATCACCAGAGGTACATGGTTACCAAGGGTTTAAAATTCATCGATGACCAGGCAGATAGGCTCGAGCGCTACTGGCACGACAAGTTGGTGTCTAATGATGACTGCGATAGAAAGACGGCTAGGGATGTTTTGGCGGACCTTGCCACGCTTAAGCGTCAGAGGTCTCTCGTTGCTGTCAAGCTCGATAAGTTGGATTAGAGTGTAGAGGCGAGTCTGAAAATATGTATTCATGTCCTCAATATCCTATTCAGTAACTGTTTTTTCCGATCCAACGTTTACAATCTCTCAGTCTGTGGCGTCGTGTAGGTCTCAATCTATCATCGCATATAGCGGTAGCGGTCCAAAGGAAACATTTCTTCAAGGCCAGCATGCCCATATATTTCGGCGCAGATCAATGGCAGGTCAAGAATAGGGCAAGTGTCTTTCCCCTTGTAAACATGTCTTGAGGAACCTGAACCATACTTATCCTCCGCGATTTGCGGGTATCTCCAATTCCGGTCTATGACCTTAATGGAGATATCCTGCAAGATTTTGAGGTCATCTTTCAGGTTGTCAGGGAAAGAAATTGCCGCGAGCGTGTCGACTGTCTCCTCATCCAGTACAATGCAGATGTTGTAGCGAGTCGGTCCATCAGGTCTGTTGAGGTTGTCTTTGAAGAGCTTTTGACGTTGATTCTCCCAGCGCAGGTCATCAGGAAATAGGCGAAGAGAACGGACGTAGGCGTTGAATTCCTCTCTGACTCGGTCATCTGAGGCATTTTCCAACAGTTCTTTGTCTTCGATGACGTCGAACTTGAGCCTTTTAAATGCCTCTGTCGCGAAAGCTCCAGACCGCGGGCATCGAAGGAAATAGCGATGGATAATCTCAACAAGGTTATTGACAGCTAGGTCGATGTTACCTCTAGCTTTTTCTGAGTACGCTGTTACGACAATCGGAGGACCCCAGGTTGGTTCACCAGTAACAAATCCGTCGTCACGCCATTCTATGTTGCTCTCCTTGGTGAGTAATTTGAAGAGGTGTTTTGCATCTTCTTCCACGTCCCAATCATTGCCGACGGAACTAGCATTCAGTGACTGCTGCGCTAATTCCTCAATGGATTGAAAATTCTGTTGAGCTTCAGGCGCAGCGCCTGGTCCAAACGCCCGCACGGGGTAATGTCGTTCCCAAGGCACTGGGCGACTTTCAAGAGTTGGGTCGCGTGGAGGGAGGGGAATTGGTACGTTCCTTCCACGGGCAGTCATCTTTTCCAATTTGAGATATTATAAGAAAATGCGAAACCGAAAGAGATTGCGATAGATAGAGTTGGATAAGAGCTGAAGGTCGCCGCTTATGAACTGAGTTCGTTTGTTGCCTGAGGCACTCCAATCAACCAACAAGTCTGTGCCTGTTGGTCTGAGCTCACACATTGACGAAAACTTGTATGAGTTAGATAATGATACCCATAAATAACAAAACAACTACCAATCGGAGGGCAGAATGATACTCGCATTGACGTTTCCTGAGACAGTCTTGTTCTCACTCAATATTGCACGTGATAAGTATTTATTTGTTAGTAATAGCTTTGTAAGTGCAACCACGCATTCAAGTCTTGAGCCAAGGCCACGGCGATGTTGTTCATGCCTCTGGAGGTTTGATGTATAGCCGAGTATATCTTTATGGTCTTACTCTCAAGGGCTAATAGATTATAAAATATTACATTAATAACAATCCTGCTTACAGACTAGATCTATTAGTAGGTAAATTATATAATTTCTAGATAGACCTAATAGTTATTAGTATAAATAGCCTCCTATATATAATACTATAAATATAAGCCTTACTAATTAAAGTATACTATTAACCTTTATATTATCTCTTTGAGTGTCATAAG